>NCTC01003621.1:0-76184 GCA_002319775.1 Fagopyrum tataricum
CAGTGTCGCCGCCCCGCGGCCAGAAGTCACCGCCCCTGCGGACCTTGTGCCGCAGCGCCCGCGTCGTGCCTGCGTTGTCAGCGGCCCTTGTCACCGCACCCGCGGCTAAGTGCCGCCGCGCCCGCGGTTGCCTGCGTTCCGCCCCTGCGTCCCCTTTATCAAGCAGGTGCGTTTGTCCCGGTTCTACCTAGAGTTAGGTAGATCCTTTCCTTTCCTAGTATGAGCGGTAGTAGCATGCTAGGTGCGAGTATGAGGTTAGAATGAGATTAGTACGGTATCGTTTGTGCCGGTTACGGCTTTGAGGTTTACGAGTTGGAATACGATCCTTATGGATCTCTTGGGTCTAGGTGTGACCCCTGTTATGGATATGAGTGTGATATATCTGTTATACCTTGTTTAGGCTCTGTTGATCCCCAGAGCGGAGCCGTTTGAGTTTGAGTTTGAGACTCCCGAGGTTGAGGTAAGTCCATAGGACTTACTTAGCTGTTATCCATATATTGGATGTGTGCATGAGTGGTGTATGTTATATGATTGATAGCCCGAGTTATGTTGATTACCTACCTATGGTTTAGTGACTTCCCATTATAGGGCCGTGACAACTTGTCCTTTCATCCCGCTGGGAGTCTGGAGGTTCTCTACGGGCAGGCCAGTCTAGCTCAGTGGGCCGGCCACCTGCACCACTCCCATAAGGTACACGAGAGGTGGGACCGGATCCCCACTCTAGCTGGCACTATTCCCGAGAGGCGAGGGTTATATTCCTCATGTCACATACGTTCATATTGATATATATCTATACGCTTGAATGACTGGACGTTATAAAGATAATAAACCGGGTAAATGTGTGATAACATGGTGAAGTGTTTCTGATTCATTGGTGTGTGATTGTGCTTATGCATCTTCTTATATATGCGTATGGTTAGCTAACGGTTTTATACCGTGTTGTAGATCCTTTGCAGGTTAGGAGAGCTGCAGAGTGATCCAGAGGGATGATCTGTTGAGGACTCCGTACACTAGGTCGTCCTCGTGGGATGGGATCTTTTGATCATGTTTATGTTTATGTTTTGTTGTACTCAGCAGTACTTGTATAAACCTTTTGATACTTTTATAACAGTTTAATGTTTTGTATTTAATTTATCGGTGCCTTGTTGTAAGATTCAGTGAACTTGTTGTCAGGCTAGGGTCAGGATCCATTGTGAGATCCTATCCCAGTAGCACCTCGAGTCCTACGGATTCGGGGTGTTACAACTCAAGCATCATCCAATATAAGGATAGTAGCTAAGTAAGTATTATGGACTTACCTCAATCTCAAAAGTAGTATCACTACGATCAGCTCTCACTCAGGTCCACTCCAAACTGTAGGACAACACGGCCTATACAAGGCATACATATATATATCAAACTCCTATCACACAAAGGGGTCACACCTAGACCCAAGGGATCCATAGGGATCATATCCAACTCGTAAACCTCAAAGCCCTAACCGGCATATCTATATCATACTCATCAACATCCGATACCTAGCATGGTACTAGTTCCCTCATACTAGGAAAGGAAAGGAGCTACCTTACTATGGGTTGTCCCGGGACAAAACGCACCTGCGTGATCAAGGGACGCAGGAGCGGAACAGGTAACCCGCAGGCGCGGCAGGGATCAGCCGCAGGCGCGGTGACACGGGATGCAGGCAACGCAGGCGAGGCGCTGGCGCTGCGGCACGGAATCCGCGGCGGCTTCTAGGCGCGGGGGCGGCGTCTGTGCAGAACGTGAACCCGCGGCTTCTCTTTGGCTCTTCACGTGATCAAATCACTTCTTCTCTCATCCAAATTCACACACAGGCAACAACATACACATTCCAACATAATCCTATGTCCAAACATCTAATCCTAAGCTAAAGAGATGGAATCAAGGAAGAAAAGAAGGAGAAGAAGCAAGAACTCACCACTATTGAATGTCCTAGGCTGCGGGGAGAGGTCACACACATCAGTAGCTGGCTTCCAAGCTCAGCATACACACCTCCAACATCAACAACAACCACAAAACACAACTTTCAAGCAAAACTCCAAGGAGAACAAGAACAAGATCAAAGGAAGGGATGAAAAAGCAAGAAGGACGTAGGAACTGAGAAAGAGAAGTGAAGAATAAACCTTTGATCAGCCAAGGGAAAAGAAGAAGTAAGCAAAAGGGTAAAGCACGGGTCAAAGGAGTCAACAAAACCAGCTGCAGCCGCCGGAAACCGCAGGGGCGGTTCCCTGAGCCGCAGGAGCGGCAGTCATGCCCGCGGGTGCGGAAAGGCTAAACTCGGCCAAATCCAAACTCGGTAGGTCCAATCTCGGTCCGAAAGACTAAGGCTCTTACATCTCACCCCCCTAAAAACAAGTTTCGTCCCGAAACTTGCAAAGTCTTGAAACCACTCGGACTCATAAGTCGAGGTACAACTCTCTCTATAACCTCAACATAAGCATGGAGAAACTCATCAACTCCAGCAATCAAAACACTATCCAAAGCCTAGAGGAAAACCATCTCTAGCTAACCATAAACATATCACAAGGCATAGAGGAATCACATCTCTAGCCGTATCATATCCATAATAGAAAGGCATGGAGGAAGAACATCTTCAGCACTACTATGTCCATCAAAATAGCATGGAGGAAAGAACCATCTCCCGCTAAACCTATCATCACACCATAGCATGGAGGAAAGAACCATCTCCAACTATAAACAAGAATCATACTAGCACAACAAGATCTAATAAAATCATAATCACATCAAAGCTAGCATGAAATAAACACATCATAGCATATAAGCATGTAAGCACATAAGACTCACCAAGCTAGTACTAAGATCTACTCGGTGATCCTACTGGTGCACCTATCTCAGCATAGAACTCTGGATAGTTCCTCTGGATACTATCCTCAGTCTCCCATGTAGCCTCCTCGGGTCCTCGTCTCGACCACTGTATCCTCAACATAGGAATGTCCTTCGAACGCAGGCGTCTCATACCTCGCTCTAGGACTGCAATAGGATGCTCAACAAACGTGTGGTCCGTCTCAACCACCAAATCATCATAGCTCACAATGTGTCTCGGATCTGGTATGTACTCCCTCAACTGAGTCACATGAAATACAGGGTGAACACCCTCTAATCTCGGAGGCAAGGCTAATCTGTAAGCTGCGCTCCCAACCCGATCCAGAATCTCGAACGGTCCGACATATCAGGGGCTCAACTTCCCCTTAATGCCAAATCGCCTAACACCTCGTGTCGCGGACACTCTCAGCCACACATGGGCTCTAACTCTGAACTCTAGAGGTCTACGCCTTCTATCAGCATATGACTTATGACGGCTCTGAGCAGTCAGCATCCGCTCTCGAATCAATGCTACTCGAGCTATATCATCCTGAATCTAATCAGGTGCTAAACCACTAACACTGCTCTGCTCATCCCAGCATAACGGGGTACGGCATCTCTGTTCATACAGTGCCTCATATGGGGTCATCCCAATAGATGCATGCCAACTGTTGTTGTAGGAGAACTCAACAAGTGGAAGATGATCCGTCCACACCTGTCTCCAATCCAATACACAAGCTCGCAACATATCCTCCAGGGTCTGAATGGTCCTCTCTGACTGACCATCTGTCTGAGGATGAAACGCAGTCGTGAAGTGCAAACTCGTCCCCATGGCAGTTTGAATCTGCTGCCAGAATCTCGAGGTAAATCGTCCATCTCTGTCTGAGACGATCGTCCTCGGTACACCATGGAGTCTCACTATCTGCCTAGTGTACTCCTCAGCTAATCTGCTCACCGGCCACGTCTCCCTAATAGGAATGAAATGTGCCGTCTTCGTCAATCTGTCCACAATAACCCAAATAACATCAAAACTCCGGCTCAGCCTCAACCTAGTCACAAAATCCATGGTGACGTCCTCCCACTTCCTCTGTGAAACAGGAAGTGGATGGAGCTCACCTCTAGGTCTGAAATGCTATATCTTGACCTGCTGGCAGGTCGCACACTGTGCCACAAATCTGGCTACATCGGGCTTCAGCCCTCCCTACCAATATAGACGTCTCAAATCCTGATACATCTTACTCGTACCTGGATGTATAGAGTAAGGTGTATAGTGAGCCTCCTGTAAAATCCTCTGTCTCAGCTCTGTATCAGCAGGTACACAGACGCGACCGCGGCGTCTCAAAACTCCATCTGCTCCTAGCAGGAACTGTGGTGCCTCATCTAGAGACATCCGCTCTCTGATCCTCATCAAAGTCGGGCAGGTCTCCTGCTTCTGTTGGATCTCGCCCAACAGATCAAGAAGGACCTCTAAAGTATGTAGCTGGGCATCCTCAACAAGAAACTGAATGTCCAACTCTAACCAGATCAGATCTCTCTAGCAACTGATGTTGAACTGTCAATCTCGCAATCGCCTGCTCTCGAGGCATCTTCCTGCTCAGAGCGTCGGACGACAACGTTCGCCTTCCTCTGGATGATACCGGATCACTAAATCAAAGTCCTTGATCAGCTCGAGCCACCTACGCTGGCGGTTATTCAATTCCCGATGCTGTGAAAATATACTTCAGACTCTTATGGTCTGTGAAGATCTGACACGTAGCACCATACAGGTAATGTCTCCAGATCTTCAGTGCATGAACCACCGCTGCCAACTCCATGATCATGAGTCGGGTAGTTCTCCTCATACGTCTTCAGCTGTCGAGACGCATAATGCAATCACCCTACCTCTCTGCATCAAAAGACATCCCAAGCCTAGCTTGGATGCATCACTGTAAACCACAAAATCCTCAGTACCCTCTGGCTGTGGCCAAAATAGGAGCAGAAGTCAAACGCCTCTTCAACTCCTCAAAACTCTGCATACACTGATCAGACCACACGAAAGCTGGTAGTCTTCCTCAGCAAACTCATCAGTGGACGGGACAATCACAGGAAAATCCCTCCACGAAACGTCTGTAATAACCGGCTAGGCCAAGGAAGCTACGTACTTCCTTGACGTTCGTCGGTGTAGTCCATGCTGCTACTGCCTCAATCTTCGCTGGATCAACCTTGATCCCCTTCAGCTGATACTACATGACCAAGGAATGCTACCTCTGGCATCCAGAACTCACACTTAGAGAACTTAGCATAAAGTTCTCTATCCCGCAAAACCTGCAATACAATCCTCATATGTCCTGCATGCTCCTCTCCACTGCGAGAGTATACCAGAATATCATCAATAAAAACCACCACAAACTGATCCAGGAAGTTCGATGAAGATACTGTTCATCAACTCCAATAAAGACGGTTGGGGCATTCGTAAGCCCAAATGGACATCACTACAAACTCGTAGTGGCCATATCTGGTCCGGAATGCTGTCCTGTGCACATCCTGCTCTCTCACCCTCAGCTGGTGATATCCTGAACGCAGATCAATCCTGGAGAACACAGTCGCTCCTTGTAGCTGATCTAACAAATCATCAATAGCGAGGCAGTGGATACTTGTTCTTGATGGTCACCTTGTTCAGCTCTCTTGTAATCTATACATAACCTCAGTGATCCATCCTTTCTTCCGTACGAAGAGGACAGGTGCTCCCCATGGGGACACACTAGGGCGAATGAAGCCCTTCTTCAGCCAGCTCCTCGAGTTGCTTCTTCAGCTTCCAGCATCTCGAACAGGCGCCATCCGGATATGGGGCCTTCGAGATCGGTCTAGTATCCAGGCTCTAACTCAATCCCGAAAATCCACACTCCTCTGAGGCGGCAAACTGGCAAGGCTCAAGCAAAAACATCTGTGAACTCACAAACCAACTGGGATGTCCTTCTAAAGCTGGACTCTCCCTCTCCTTCATGGCATAACACCAGAAGGCATCACAACCTTGTGCAATCAATCTAGCTGCCCGTATAGCGCTGATAACTGTGCCTGTCTTCCCAAGGTCCCAACCCCGGAAAACCTCTATCTGGCCTAACTCGGTAGAGAGGGTAACAGTCCTCCTACCTACATCTAAAACTGCAGCGTGTCTATCCATCCAGTCCATACCTAGAATGACTTCTTCATGCTCTAATGGCATGACAAAGAAGTCAACTAGTAACACACGGGTCCCTACAGAAATGGGACAACCGTGAATCTCACGGGTACCTCTGACCCTACCACCATCGGGTAACCCTATAATAAAAGGCATCCCCTCAACTGTATCTAAACCAAGACGCTCTACACAGGCATAAGAAATAAAAGAGTGCGTAGCACCAGTATTAAATAAATCTCTAATAGGTAAACCATGAATCAGAATGGTACCTGTAGCAGTAGGTGCAGTTGGCTCCTCTGCACTCCTCAACTCAAAAACACGACCCTGTGGCCCTCTGGTATCAGTGGTGCTCCCACCACGACCTCTGCCTCTACTCGGCCCAAGAGCAGATCCCTGAGTCGTAGGGCAATCTGGGACCCTCGGCTGTCCTTGAATCTGCTGCTGCTGAGGTGGCCTCTGCCCACCTCCCGTTGCACTGGCAGGAGAAGAACCCTGTTGGGATGAAGCTCCGCCCTGGCGGCAGTAAACAGCTCTGTGACCTTGCCTACCACAGGTGTAGCAAGTCACTAATGGCCTCGTGCACTCTGGCCTCATATGCCCTTGGTCTCCACGGTTAAAACACTGACGTCCCTTCTCTGCAACCGGTGCAGATGAGGGCTGACTCTGGCGTCTCTGACCACGCCAACCACTAGCAAAACCACCAGTACCACTAGTCTGTCCTGTACGCTGCCTCTTCTCAGACCCTCCGGTCTGAGAAGCTCTCCTCTGACTCGCCCGCTCTCGCTCATAGTCGGCGGCTCTATCCTGGTAGTCCATCAAGGACTCACAATGAAATCCCGCCATATAGGCCCGGGTAGTATCCCTCAGTCGTCGGGAAAAGAGATAAACGTGCTGATCTGCAGAAGGTGCAGCTGTTCCCAGTAATGCCAGCTCCTCCTGAAACCTCCTGATGGCCTCAGAGACTGGTACATCCTCAAACCCAACCTCCACAAAATCTCGCAGTTTCTCCCTCCTCAGTGAGACAGGGCAAAAACGCTCTCTAATCATCGTCCTCATATGCTCATAGCTGGTAACTTGGCCCCGTACTAATCTCCACCAGTGTTGTGCCAAGTCCCAGAATAAAGTCTGAACCAACTCGATCTGTCTGTCAGCTGGACATCGAATAGACTCCAGAGCTGAGTCTACATGCCCTATCCAGAGCTCAACCTCTAATCCCACCTTCCTAGTGAAAGGGGGTACACCCATCTAATGAAAAGCCTTCAACCAAGTGTCTGGTCTAGGCCCTCTATGCTCCTCCGGTGCTCTGGCAATCTCAGCAGCAGGTACCGGTACAACTGGCACCTCAGTAACGGTGTGGGACCTCTCATATGGTCCCTCTTGTGCCTGTAAATCTGGGGCACGTCTACCGGCTCTGACAGCCTCCTCTACTCGTCTGATATAAGCTCGGAACTCTGATCCCCCATGGAGACATGATCAGACTCACTAGACTGGGCTCTCTGTGCCCCTTGTCTCTCAGTTGCACCGTTCCCTGTCTCAGGAACGACGCTCTCAACAACCTTCTCATGTATCTCTCCCACTTGTGAACCGTCAGCATGAGTCCTACCCCGTCCTCTACCTAGAGGGGGTCTACCTCTACCTCGTCTAGCTGCAGGTAAGGCTCTAGTCTGAACCATCTGCAGAAGACGTAAACCTAACTTAGAAGGCTATATATATGCCATATGTATAGATATATATCAAATCAATCACAACAGAATATCTATATATATCTATACTATCGAGATCTTCAGAGGGGCGATGGCTCACGTACACGATATCCCAAAACATTTGTACTCATTTCAAAATCAAAACCTTTTGAAAAGTCAGACCCCTTTCGGGTTCTATTTATTTATCTATTCGAACTTTATTGCAGATTACTTGTGCCATTGTTGTCAACCTGGGCTCTGATACCAACTTTGTAACACCCCAAATCCGTAGGACTCGGAGTGCTACTGGGCTAGGATCTCACAATGGATCCTGACCCTAGCCTGACAACAAGTTCACTGAATCTTACAACAAGGTACCAAGAGATTAAAACAAAACATAAAACTAATATATATATATATATATATATATATATATATATATATATATATATATATATATATATATATATACATATCAAAAGGATGATACAGAGTACTGCTGAGTACAAAGTCAAACAGAAATCCGTACAATAATAATAACCTAAAATCCCACGATAACGCACAATGTACGGAACCCTCAGCAAATCACCCATCTGGATCACTCTGCAGCTCTCCTAACCTGCAAAGGATCTACAACACTGTATAAAACCGTTAGCTAACCATACACATTTATAAGAAGATGCTAGAGCACAATCACATATCAATAATATTAATACCTCATCATGATATCACACATTTACCCGGTTTATTATCTTTATAAAGTTAATCACTCAAGAGTATATAATTCGGTATATGAAAATACGTGACACGAGGAATGAATATAATCCTCGCCTCTGCGTGCTATAGCTAGCTGGAGTGGTATCAACGCACTTTCCCGTATACCATATGGAGTGGTAGGTGCCCTTCCCGTATACCAGAATTAACTAGCTTATAAAGAATTTCCCAGACTCCACTACGGGATGAAAGGTAAGTTGTCACATCCACTACAATGGGCGGTCAATATAACATAGGTCGGTGACCATCATAACACATGCTATAAAGCATATAACAAACACCACTCATGCACACATCCAATATAAGGATGGAAGCTAAGTAAGTCCTATGGACTTACCTCAATCTCAGAAGTCGTATCACTACGATCAACTCTCACTCAGGTCCACTCAAACTAGAGGACAACAAGGCCTATACAAGGCATACATATATATATATATATATATATATATATATATATATATATATATATATATATATATATATATATATATCAAACTCCTATCACACGAAGGGGTCACACCTAGACCCAAGGGATCCATAAGGATCATATCCAACTCGTAAACCTCAAAGCCGTAACCGGCATATCTATAACATACTCATCATAAACCGATACCTAGCATGGTACTAGTTCCCTCATACTAGGAAAGAAAAGGAGCTACCCAACTATGGGTAGTCCCGGGACAAGACGCACCTGCGTGATCAAGAGACGCATGAGCGGAGTAGACAACCCGCAGGCGCGGCAGGGATCAGCCGCAGGCGCGGTGACACGGGACGCAGGCAACGCAGGCAAGGCGCTGCGGCACGGCTTTCGCAGGGGCGGCGACTTCTAGGCGCGGGGGCGGCGACAGTGCAGAACATGATCCCGCGGCTTCTCTTCGGCTCTTCACGTGATCAAATCACTTCTATTCTAATCAAAAGTCACACACATGCAACAATATACACATTCCAATATCACTCCACATTCATTCATCTAATCCTAAGCTAAAGAGATGGAATCAAAGAAGAAAGAAGAGAAGTGGAAGAAGGAAGCTTACCACAGCTGTGGTTAACTAGGTAATTGATCACCAACCAACCCTTACTGGCTTCCAAGCACAACAACACACATCACTAGCATCATCCTTATCAAAGTCACATCAAACTCTTCCAAAACCAAGAAGGAATCACACAAGATCAAGAAGAAGCAAAGGGAAAGAAAGGAGAATGTGGTAAGCTGGAAAGGAGTGAGAAACCCTTTCTCATCGGCCAAGGGAAGTACTTAAAGAAGAAAGCAAAGAAAGGGTAAAACACGGTCAAAGGAGTCAACAAAACCGGCTGTAGCCGCCGGAAACCGAAGGGGCGGTTCCCTGAGCCGCAGGGGCGGAAACCCGCAGGGACGGCAGTCATGCCCGCGGGTGCGGAAAGGCCAATCTCGGCTAAGGTCCAATCTCGGTCCGAAAGAATAGGGCTCTTACATAAAGAGGGAACGTCCTCAATGATCACACATTCATTATCAGTAATAGTATCAGTTTTGGCACAAATGTCATCATTAAGCATGAAACGTTTAGGGCTATTAGGAAGAGTGAACTTCACTATTTCTTCATCAAATCAAAAAATGATGAATCCTTCTCGAACGTCGATGAGGGCTCTAGTAATAATAAGGAAAGGGCATCCGACGATCACAGGGACGTTAGTACATATATCAACAACCATAAAATCTACAAGCATTTCATCAGGTCTAACGATAGACTTGTCGGCCAAAGTCAAGGTGAATTTCATCGGTGATAGTTCTCCAAGTTCCAGATCTTTGCACATCTTGAGTGAAATGACACTCACGTTAGCTCCTAAATCACAATGATATGTGCATTTCCTTCCACCAGAGGTTGTTGGGATGGAAAAGCTTCTTGGATCTCACTTTTTGGGTGACATCTTTGTCCTAAGCATGGCATTGCACTCTTTAGTGATATCAATAACACCTTCACAATTGCAGATTTTCATGTTTAATAACAATTCCTTCACAAGCTTTGAATATTTAGGCATTTGCTTCAATATCTCAACAAGTGGAATGTTTAAGTATAGCTTGTTCATCTTCTTCAAGAATTTTTCAAAGTCTTCATCTAACTTCTTCATGTGATAAGCCTGTGGAAAAGGAGAGAAGTTCTATATAGTTTAGAAGGTGTATAAGCACCGGATCAATGAACACACCATTTGAACAATCTAATATTACATTTCAGTCTTGTGGATTGTATTTTGCTGATTTTCTACCGTTTATTTGCCATTTCTGAGCTCAACTTTGTCCGTCACTCCATTCCGGGAGAGGTCGATTTGGTTCGAGTGGAGAGGCAGAACGTTGCCCATATGTATTCTTTGTCCTAGTCAAGAAGAATGGAATGATTTCGTTTTGGTCTTCCACTTTTTTCTTTTGATTTTTAATTTCTTTTTTGCAACATCCATTTATTTTATTTCTTTTAATTTTTTTGATAGGGCAACAGATGATGTTAACACATGTTTAACATAATAGGTAAAATTCAAAAAATAAAAAAGTTTGAGGACACGAACCGAACTGTAAAAGAGTGATGAGCAAAATATAAAATTCATCAAACCATAAGGACAACAACCGAAATTATTCAAAATAAATTGACATCGTACTTTCTTAAATTATGAAATTTACATCACACTTCTTAAATTTACATATTTACCATAACAACTATTATTATATTGTGCAATTGGTGGAAACATTCTAACCATTTGATAAATCAATCAACGGTACAACCCTCACCTTTACATATCACAAAAGATAGATGTAAATGTCCCATTCCCCAACTTGTCCAACTTGTTGGGTTTCAAGCTAACAACATTTAAACGAAGCGTTTTCTTCCCAATCCTCTAAAGTCTAATCCATTCAAAAATATCTTATCCCTACCCTAAGCAATTGAAGACCTTCCATTTTATACTCCATTTCTTTAGGTTTCTTCTTATCATCGTCTCCCAAACCCTTCAAACGGCGCCAAACCCTCTCCTCCCTCTCTCAATCTCTATTCTCCATGGCCATGGCTTCCCCTTCATCCTTCACTCTCTCCTCCTTTGCAGTCCCCAAACCTAAGTCTCTCCCACACTCTTTCTCATCCTCGTCATTGCGTAAAACCGGCCCTGCCTCCACAGTGTCATTTCTCTCCGTTGCATTCGCCTCCGTCAAACGCTTCCAGGCGCTTTCATCCACGTTCGTCCGGAATGTCGCCGTTTCGTCTGAGGTCGAGCAGGACGAGGACGAGGAGGTCTACGACGAGCGTCAGTTCTCACCCGACCTCAAGCTCTTCGTCGGTAATCTTCCATTCAGTGTTGACAGCGCTCAACTTGCTGGCTTGTTCGAGAGCGCTGGTAATGTCGAGATGGTTGAGGTATTAGTTTTTATCATTCCTCTCCCGCTCAGTATTACGCTTGTGTTCCTCTTATTGTAAATTGTAAATGTTTTGTGTGGTGTTTGTGACTAATTGTGGATGTTGTAGTACGTAATTATGAGATTTTAATGCCTTCAGGCGTTGTTTTAGTTGTTTAGTATCTTAATTTGGGAACGTGAACTGGTATTTGTGAATTTGTTTGGGGTTTGCGAGGCATAACCTTATCTTGAAGTTTGTATGCTGCTATAAGAAAGGGTCTGTGTTTCTATTTATGCTACTCTTTCAGATGTGTATTCGTTGGTTATTCCTGGAGTAATTGAATGACTGTTTCCTACAGGTCATATATGACAAATTGAGCGGAAGGAGCAGAGGGTTTGGATTCGTGACCATGTCCAGTGTTGAAGAAGCTGAAGCAGCTGCTCAACAGTTCAATGGCTATGTAAAATCTCTTATTCTGTGCATACATTAGCAGTGCTATTGTTTCCTGATATTGATTTTCCATACAGTGTATGTTTTTGCTGGTTTACTCAGGGTTTTGTGTTTCAATGAGTACAGGAATTGGATGGCCGGAGTTTGAGGGTGAATGCTGGACCTCCACCTCCTAGAAGGGAAGGTTCCTTCAGAGAAGGGGGTTCTTTCAGAGAAGGTGGTTCCTTTAGGGAAGGAGGTAGGGAAGGTTCATTTCCAAGAACTCCCAGGGGCGGTTCTAGTTTCGACAGTAACCACAGGATTCACGTAGGCAATCTTGCATGGGGTGTTGATGATTTGGCTTTGAGGGAGTTGTTTAGTGACCATGGAAATGTTGTAGAAGCCAAGGTAATTTATGATAGAGAAAGTGGAAGGTCAAGAGGTTTTGGATTTGTAACATACAACTCCGGTGAAGAGGTCTCCACCGCAATTGATAGCTTGGATGGCGCGGTAAGTGTATCAGTATAACTATAACACTGTCTCTAGTGGTGTAATTTTACTCGGATTTAATGGTTAGTTTCTGTGGGATGCAGGATCTTGGTGGTAGGCAAATCCGAGTGACACAGGCAGAGGCAAGACCACCAAGGCGTCAATTCTAGAAAGTTTGCCAAAATGAAGATGCTGTAATAGTTGATTTATTTCTAGATGCTTTGTGACTTTTATTGTCAAATGATGAACATTAGCTTTGGTGGTCGAGTTAGGTAAATGTTACACAACATCTGCTTGCCCTACTTTCGATGGATTCCTAAATGAGGTAGAAGGATCCCCAAATATCACAAAGCCCTTCAGCTTCCATGATGGAGCAGCCTACAGAACACGTCAAAGTCTCACACATTTTGAACTTGTGTTTATTTTTTGGTGTTGTAGCTTTTACTTGTTTCATATGAATTCTTTGCAATTCATTCTAGTTGTCAAGAATATTGAGGCGAAGGTTCTTTCAATGTAACAAATGATGATAATATGGAGAAGTATTTAATCAAACATAAGGTTCCAACTATGTATATTCCTAGTGGGCATTGGCGGCACTGGATTCTTTTTTCTTCAAGTGTTATTGGTGTTACCGGGGAGATTTAAGTTAAATGTCACTTTTAAAAACACATTTTAAAAAAAATATATTTAATCATAGTGTGGAACAAGTGTTTAATTAATTTTGCACTTTGGGTGCGAATCCGAAATTGAGTTCAATTGTTTCCATACGTGAGTACCCTAACTGAAATTGAGTTTTGATGATTTCACACTTGGGCTCCCAAAACTGGCTGATCTTACGCTTGGACCCTGAAACCTAAATTGAGTTTAATTAATTCCATACTTGTTAGTACCGATTTTTTTAAATAACCGATTTGATTCCGCATCTAAGTACGAAAATGGGTAATTTTTATAAATATAAATGACCACTATATAAGCCTTTATATATATATATATATATATATATATATATATATATATATATATATATATATATATATATATATTTTCACTTGCTCCCTTTCATTCTTTCTCTTTCTCGGCATATGGTAGTACTCTTTCTCTTCTTCTTCTTCCCTCAATTTCAAATCGCAGGATCACAACTCAACTTTTAATCTTCACCGTCAAGATATGCTTTCGAAATTTGATCTTATTATAATATATCTCCCTCAATTCTCTTCGATCTCATTCATCTTTTGGGTTTGTTCCTCTTGTTTTGGGTCATCAATTATGTTTCCTATTTGATTTCATAATGTTGATCGATTTTATGTTGTTTTAATCGAATTTGTGGTGTAGTCTTGTTTTGGAATTCATTAGGACTTGAGTGTAGTAATTAGGAGATAATGTAAGAGCAACAAGACATACAAACTGAATTGTCATATAAACTCCGAATGTAGCTTTTTTTGCCTTGACCACTTGTATAGGCATACTCCATATCATAGTTTATCAAAAGTTATACAAGTTGTCAACAATTAAATATAAGACTTTTTGTTCGTTTTTGTTCAAATGAAGTTTTAGTCATCATAGGTACTATAACTGAATTTAACACAATTAAACCATTTTTCTCAAAAGATGTTGGTATATCAAGAAGCATATATTGTCAAAGCTTGTTGACAATCATCAACATCAAATTAATCTCTTCAAGTTATTACAACACTTGTTGATCTTTCAGACGAAGATCCAACAAGTGCTTGTTGACACCAATTTTCTTCTTCAGAATATAACACAATACCAACTAATCTTTCATAAGTTTTAACAAATTCCACCGAGTCACATAATGTCTATTATATTATTTGACACTATGTATATCAACGATAACAAGATATATCTGGATTGCTTTTCAGGTTGATGAAATGCCACTTTTCATATGGAGCAATGATCTACTTCACTTTAGAAAGGAATGCTCAAAGACATTGTGCCAGTGCAATGCTTAACTTAACTTTAAGTTTCAGAAAAAAAATGTTTTAAGAAATGGACGCGATTCTCTTTGAGGCATGTCATGCACAATTCCAAGAACACGAATTGAATCTTAGGTTAGCCGCTCGGCAACTGAAATTAGCATGAGAGAACTTCGAGAATGTGACTAGCCTTCAACATGTAATTGGAAACCTGACAGTTTTAGTCACTCCTGGCTACTAGAATAATGTCTTAAGTTCAAGCTTTTGTTGTAATGTTTTCTTTTTCGTCACACGCTTTCTTCATATTTGGTTTTGGAGTGAAGAATCGGAGAAAAAACAAGAAGAAATGTATGGATTTTTTGTTTCACATTAATACTTGTTTTAAGCGGATCATGTAGTGATTTGGGAAATTGTAAGTGTATTAAATTTCATTTTATTGTTATTTTTATTAATGATTATTCGCTTGTTTTTATTTGCCATCACTAGTTGATAGTTTTTTTTATTTTTATTTTTTCAATGGAAAATTGAACCAATATTAGATGATTTTTTTACACTTTATCATCTTTAATAAATATTTACATCGAGTTAGAGGGGAGACGGGCAACAAGTTGCGCTGCCAACCCTTTCTGAATTGCAAAATCGATTCTCCTAAAAACAACATTTGACGACCTAAGAGACATAATGCTACCGTGTAAGACCTGTTGCACCCTCTTGAGAACATCAACATCATCGGGCGCAAGAAAACCAAAAGTGTCAAAAGCGAACGCAAGAAAATGTGTTGATTTTCGACACAAGCCCTCTCATGTTTAGCCACCTTAACAGATGCTGCAGTATCCTGACATCCGCTCTGACTACAAAAGGCCCGTTGCCTAGACTAACTAGTGGAAAAACCCTTGTCACATCAATATAAGCATGTTTCCCACCCATCCAACTAAACACTAAGACGTCCGCCGGCCTCAACGTAGATCTTTCCTCACGTGGATCAGCCAAGAAGGTCACACTTGTTGATATTGAAGGTGGTATTCACATCCAATATTTTTTCACGCCGTCAACAAGGTGTTAACACTTTTTAACAACAACTTAATTTAATTATTGATGGTGGATACCTCATTCTTTTTTTGGACTGTCAACAATTTGTCTCGTGCCTTGAGTATACGAGCCAATAAAGACTCGGAGTTTGAAAAGATACGCCATCCCTGTTTAGCAAGCATGACAAGATTAAAGGCCTTTATGTCTCTAAAGCCCAACATTCCGTTGTCCTTGATTTGCACATCTTTTTCCAACTCATCCGGTGGATCTTCCTATTACCTTCATTTGTTCCACACCAAATTGGGACATCATTCTCTCAATGTCATCATACACCACTTGCGGCATCTCGAAGCATGACATGACATAAGTCAGGATGGCTTGAACCACTGATTTGAGGATAACTTCCTTCCCAACTCGACTTAGCATAGTCTCTTTTCTTCTTTTTATTTTTTTCAAATCCTTTCTCGAATCTTATCGAAGATAACACTCTTAGATCTCCCCACCATAGTTGGAAGGCCAAGATATTTTTCATGCCTATCCACCTTCCGGATTCCCGTGATTGCAACAATCTCAACCCTCCTTTGCCCACTCACATTTTTGCTAAATGACAACATGGACTTGTCAAAATTAACTTGTTGGCCTGATACATCTCCGTAAGCCCGAGGATATTGACAATATCACTGCTCTGTTGACATGATGATTTTGCAAATACCACACCATCATCAGCGAAAAAAGATGGGAGATACGCGGAGCTGAGGGAGCAAATGAGACAAAGAAAAGGTGAGAAGGGGTCACCTTGAGGGATTCCTCTGCCGGGGCAGAAAGAGGAGGTAAGTTTCCCTTCAATTAGAATAAATAAGGAAACTGAGGACACACATTTCATCACCATGGAAACCCATATGTCGCTAAAATTGGCTCTCGTGCTTGCGTCCAGAAAACTCCATTACTAGTGATAAGTCGTCCAATGATAAAAGCATGACATGTCCAACTTTATTGCTAGGTAGCCTTTTTTTTCCTTCCCTGGTTTTCATATAACGGAAGATCTCAAGAGTAGAAATTACATTACTAGTGATAAGTCGTCCAATGATAAAAGCACTTTGGGAAGGTGAGAACACCTTTCCCGGACATCTTTTAAGCCTATTAGCAAGAAGCTTAGCAAATATTTTATAAATGACATTACATAAGCTAATAGGACACAATTCCTTCATAAGAGTCGGATTAGAAACTTTTAGGATTAGAGTAATAAAAGTGTGGTTGAGAGTGGGCGGGATCTCATTACCATTAAAGAGTCAAATAATAAAGTTCGTAACTTCATTACCGATAATATCCCAGTGCCGTTGGAAGAAAAGGACAAGAAGCCCATCAGGCCCCGGAGACTTCGTCGGATGCATCGCGAACAAGGATCCATGCACCTCTTCTACAGTGCATGCGAAGAGCAGATCGAAGTTGTCCTTCTGACTGAGACACAACAAGGATGCAAGAGGTGGTATCACATTGCCACGAACGCCAGAGCGAAACAATTCATGAAAATAATCAATTGTTACCATGGCTTTTCCAACTTCTGATCTCCACGTCAATATGTCTTGACCAACATGCTTTGCCATCCGGTTACTCTTTTTTCTCCTGTTGGCCTAATGGTGAAAGAAAGTTGTGTTTCGATCACCGTTACAAAACTCACTTGCTCGCTCCCATTGATGCCAATATTTATCTTCCCTCAACATCCAGTCTTGTTCCTTCATCTCCAGTACCTTTCTCTGATGTAGCTTCTCATCATTCAATCCTGACTTGTGAATGCGTTTCAGCTTGCCCTAATCTTTCTAAGCTCATAACTATTGTTACCTATCGAAGATCTACTCCGGTCAACAAGATTTGTGCTACATCTAGAGAGCTTGCCCAAGATATCAGACTTTGCAGTTCGGCTCCCAAGATTGAGCCACGCATTCTTGATCACCTCTGCACAACCCTCTATCGTGAGTCCAATGAGCTTCAAAACAAAACGGTTTTTTACAGTTCAAAAGAGCAAAGCCCCATCATTGTAGTTGGTGTCCAGAAAAATCGGATTGTATTCAGAGCAACATATGGGCAAATGAATGAGCTTAGAGTAGGGGAATTTGTCTCACCATTCCGGAGAAGCAAAACCGAGGTCAATTCTTTCTTAGATCAGACCACCACATGCTTGTTCATTATCCCATGTAAATCTAGGCCCCGCAAAATCCAAATCACATAAATAACAATGCTGGAGAGCAATTTTGAAATCAGACAGAAGCCAAATATCGGTGTGAAACCACTACTTTTGTAAGAAAGGATAAGATTAAAATCTCCTATCAGAAGCCAACGTTCCTCTACATCCTCCCTTATTCTCCTCAACAGATCCATTGTGTGAAATTTCTCATTACTTCTAGAGCACCCATAAATGCTTGTAAATCTCTAGTCATTAACCAAAGCATCAATGTAATGTTGAGTGTTTGAATAAATTGACACATTAACCCGGGAGGTCCACATTAAGCACAATTCTCCCGTAGTCTTGATGCTCTTCACCGTAAAACATCCCTCAAATTGCAGACGTCTATGAAGACCTTCCATCTTCTTCTTATCGCTTTTGGTTTCACTTAAAACATTAGGTCGAGTCCTTCTCCTTAGTTAGCTGTACTAGTTTTTTTTAATTGTCGGGCCTTTTCTCAATCCTCGACAATCAACGTTCAACGCATTCATGGATCCCAACAAGATAGACTTCCCATCTCTTCTGCCGATATCTCATTTGAGAACCCTAACTTGGTCTTTTTACTGTTGTTCTTCTCCATATTCTTTTCTTTAGCCTCAGAAAGTGGACGTTGTCCTTTTCCTTTGTCCAATTCAGCCTCGAAAACCCCATCAGCACTTTGCATGAGCTCCCTTGGCATGTGTTTCCACTTCTTTTTTGTTTTATCTGTGCTGAAAGTGTTGCTCTCCTTTTGTGCGTATGTAATGATGTTCAACAACCAATACAATGTCATTCTCCTCATTGTTTATGAGCCCCATATCTTTATCATGGGCCTTCGAGGCTTGAGGATCAAGCCTCGAAGTGGAGCATGATATGAGAGCCAAGAATGAGCCCACGTGTGAGGAGGAAAGACAAGACATCGAGCTAAGAAGCAAACAAGGGATTTATGAGAAATCTCAGGTGATCTTGGAGTGATCTCGGCCGAGATTTGAGAATTAATATTTATTGAAGACGAGATTGTCAATGTCGAGTCCAATCTTGGACTCAACCTCGGCCCAAGATTTAGCCCTGACGACCCGAGATTTGAAGCAACAGAAGGAAAGCGTGTAAAAGGCTGAAATCTCGGCTCCGTTATGCAGAAATCTTGGCCCGAGATTTCACACGGTTTGGCGGAGATTTCCTCTCTGTAACATGTCAACTCACTTTTCATAGTGCTTTTTGTCCAACCTTTTCTTTTTGCAGGAGCTGGAGTATAAGAAGAGACTTGCAGGCCTTGTTCTAGAGGCTGGCTGCCATTGGATTTGATTCTATCTTCTCTTACACCTCTCAAACTTCTTGCTTGTTCTTTATTTTCTTTAGCTGATTTTAGGAGAGTAAAAACACATTTTCTGAGATTTTTGTGAAATAAACTTGGAGTTGTTTTGTACTTCGTTTTGTTGTATCTTTGAAGATTAATCTATTGAGTTTGTTTCCCTCTTTCCCTTGTATTTTAATACTATGATTTATTTGTGTTCTTTCATTTTATTTCCAGATTTTGCTATGTTTATTATTGGCTAGAATCCTTGTGATTCTAGGGTGAATGGAGAATTATTCATGGCTGGGATTATGATAGATTAGGTTATATGCTTGTTTTGGTACAAATTTGTATTAAATCATATTGTTGATTGAGTTGAATCTAGGTTTGAACCATCTAATCTAGCAAACTAAGTTGGAATAGAGACTAACCCAATATTGTTCCTTCTTGGATATAGAAGTAGATGAATCATATGTAATAGAGGTGAAACACCCTCTATTGGATTGTGATGTGTTGGATTACTATCTAAACTAGGCCATTTTCGAGACTTACCCGGTAATGAGTTGCTTGGTCTTTAGGTAGAGAATCCAATTCGTGCTTAATTTCTGTCATAGTTGCCTTGAGACTTACCCAGTAATAGGTGGTTAGGATCGGAATTATGTGATCTTGAGACCTCCCCCGTAATAGATCATCACCAAAGAAACATCCATCCTAGCTCGTAGCATTTCTTACCAAAGCGTTTGCAAGTTATCTCGAGTCCAATGCTATGAATAATGATATCGAAACCTTAGAATTTTTCTTCCCGATAACTTGATATCAATTGTTGCGTGTCTTAATTTTATTCACTGTTTTTTTTATTGAATTTGATCTTTGATCAAGAACAAACCAAAACCCAACAAAAAATATGAATTTCGTAACGCTTCTTCTCCCCTCCTATTTCTTATTCTAGATCTTTACTATTTCTCAATCATAGGTGCAAATCAATCTCACCAACGTCTTTGTGTTCGACCTTAGAATACTTACCATGCTACGTAATGACCCATACACTGTGGGTTCGCTACTAGTTTCGGTATTTATTACGAGCATCTATAAATTGTAAAACTAAGCACTCGTTTTCGAGCGAACAAGTTTTTAGCGCCGTTGCCGGGACTTGGTTTAGTTTGATTTGCATCTTGATTGGTTATAGTCTAGGTCTTTCTTTTGTTTTGATCTTGTTTTGCTTTATTTCTTTGTATTTTCCGGGCTTGCCAAGAAGAAGATGGTTGTAAGAAACCTTCAAGCGGAACTTGATGAAGCTTTGGATCAAATTAGGCTTAAAGATGAAGCCTTGAAAAATGAGATAAGGATAGCAATACAAAGAGAGGAAGCTATCAATGATGAGATCAAGTCTTTGAGGGAGCTTCGTGTTTCCACCTTCAAGCCTTGTAGCCAAGCTCACACGCCCCCATGGCCTCAAATGTAACCTGTACAACAATCTCCCTAGGAAAATTTTGAACCACCTTGAGAGCACCTTGGCATGTAATGTAGAGGCTCAACCGAAAGAAGTGTGAAACGAAGAAATTTGAACATTGAGTATCCTTCTCATCGACCCCGAATCTACACTTGAAGATCTCACAAAAGGCGGAGAAGACTCAGAACATCTTGGCCCATTGCTGGAATCTTGGCTGAGATTCAATAAAATTCAATTATTTTGGGCGATATTCCACATGTCGAGAGTGATGTCGGCACCCATCTCGGCCCGATAGTTGAGGACCTTCACCCGAGATTTGAATCAGCTAAGGAGATGCACTTCTAGAGAACAAATATCGGCCTCACATATCCAAATCTTGCCCCAAGATTTTGTAATAAAGACCCGAGATTTGATGAAACTCCTTGAAACTTTCAGTCTCACCCGTGATGCACCCGAAAGATGGAGATCTCTCCCGAAGGAACCTCATAAGATTGAAATGAAACCTCTCCCGGACCATGAGCTTTTATTGTCCAATTATGGGGTAACACACAAGGTTGTAACTCCATACCATCCTCAAGCATGCGGAGAAGTGGAGATCTCAAATAGGGATATAAAGGGGATTCTCGAGAAGACTGTCTCTTGATTCCGGACAAATTGGGCCATGATGTTGGATGATGTCTTATGGGCATATAAGATGGCCAACAAGACTCCCATTGGTACCACTCCTTGCAAACTTATCCATGGGAAGTCTTACAACTTACCGGTAAAATTAGAGCATAGATTTTATTGGTCAATCAAATGGCTCAGCCTTGACACAAAAGAAGCCGGAGAAGAATGGATGCTAGGACTTAATGAGCAATCCAAAGTTTTTGAGGTAAGTTGAGGCATCAACAAAATTAGGTCTAGCCGGCGACCTAAAATCAAGCGCTTCTCTAGAGGCAACCCGAGGTAAACGTCTTTACTTGTTTTATGTTTATGTTTATGTTTTTGGTTTTTTTTGTGTGTGTGTGTGTTTTTGTCTTTGTGTTCAAGGGTATATGTAATAAACGAGGGAATAATGTATGAAGGGTTTTGTTCTATATGTCACCACCTCCACTCCCATGAACCCGTTTCACCATTTAAATTGTGATTATTCTTTTTCACTTCTCTATTTATTTTTCACATTAGGCATAATGTGATTTTTAAGTATGGGGTGAGATATTCGCATTTGTTTTGCATGTTTGTTTTGTTTGCATTGCATTTAGATAGATTTAAATTCCCAATATCCTGTCAAAACTTTGGTTGCATACCCAATGGGAAAATCACACACTTTGATCCAGAAAGCAGTATAAGTATAGGTAAGATTTGATGGTTGAGTATTCTCCGGTTCTTTAAGAGCAAGAAGTGCCTTGTCAAACATACAAGGACCATTTGCAATCACCTGATCCTTATCTTTCACCATAGAAAATTCAAATATGAAGAGATTCTTCTAAAACTCTCTGAAATTGAATCCACGTTTCAATCGCCACACACCCTTCATCGTTGCTCTCAAAGCGAATTGATTGAAAGGTCTTGGGGTGAAAACCTTCCCGAATAACACCTTTGATGACTGTATTAAGGAATCTTTGCCTTGTACTTCATGCCTTAAAACTACACATTCCTTCTCTGTGAGGTGAATATGCTATTTGTCCTTGTTCATCAAACTGCGTCAGACCAATCCTCGTTGAAAACCACACTTGTTGGTAGAGTACCTAGCCTTTACAATCACCGGACGGAGAGCAAATGGGCGAGGTGAGAGCAACCGCCGCAATCGCCAAACCGTTGTCAAAGCTCCTAGGGTTTACTTTTGCTGCATGTTTTTGGCTAAGTAAGAAATGATACTTTGTATTTGTGTGTGGGGGGTTGAATAGCACGGACTTGACCACTAGTAAAATATATAAATTAAGTTTTTCCCCCAATAAATGTCTACATTAATTGTTGTCACAATTATACTTATATAATAAATGTTAATAAAATTATTACAAAGAATTGCCTATATCTTCATGGTTGAAGATAGTCCTAAAAACTCAGAGATTACAGGTTCAAACCTTGATAACAATATTTTTGTACAAATCCGTAGGAGTCAAGGTGCTACTGGGCTAGGATCTCACAATGGATCTTGACCCTAGCCTGACAACAAGTTCACTGGATCTTACAACAAGGCACAGATAGATTAAAACAAAACATAAATCTGATATATATATATATATATATATATATATATATATATATATATATATATATATATATATATATATATATATATATATATATATATATATATACACACATATCAAAAAGGTAATATAGAGTAACCGCTGAGTATAAAATCAAAATATATATCCGTACATCATAAATATTCCATATCCCACGATAACGCCCCCAGTGTACGGAGCCCTCAGCGGATCACCCCTCTAGATCACTCTGCAGCTCTCCTAACCTGCAAAGGATCTACAACACGGTATAAAACCGTTAGCTAACCATACACATATATATAGAGATGCAAGAGCACAAACACACAACAGGAATCATAACACATCATCATGCTTTCACACATTTACCCGGTTTATTATCTTCATAAAGTCCAATCACTCAAGCATATATATATATCAATATGAATATATGTGACACGAGGAATATAACCCTCACCTCTCGGGAATGGTGCCAGCTGGAGTGGTGATCCGGTCCCACCTCCCGTGTACACTATGGGAGTGGTGCAGGTGGCCGGCCCACTGAGCCAGACTGGCCTGCCCGTAAAGAACCTCGAGACTCCATGCGGGATGAAAGGACAAGTTGTCACGGACCTACAATGGGCAGTCACTAAACCATAAGTAGGTAATCATCACAACGCATGATATCAATCATATAACACACACCACTCATGCACACATCCAATATATAGATGGTAGCTAAGTAAGTCCTATGGACTTACCTCAACCTCGAAGTAATCTCAACCACGTAGTACTCTCAAGTATGATCAGCTCCAAATCTAGAGAACAACACTGCCTAATAACAAGGCATAACAATATATCAAACTCATATCCATCAAAGGGTCACACCTAGACCCAAGGGATCCATAAGAATCATATCCTAACTCATAAACCTCAAAGCCATAACCGGCATAAACGATATCATACTCATCATCATTCTAACCTCAAACACGTACCTAGCATGCTACTAACCCGCTCATACTAGGAAAGGAAAAGATCATACTACTCTAAGTAGATCCTGCACAAAACGCACCTGCGGAACAGAAAGACGCAGGGGCGGAACAAGGTAAACCGCAGGCGCGGCAAGGCTCGGCCGCATGCGCGGTGACAGGGGCCGCAAGCAAGCGCTGGCGCAGGTGCTGGGACCATGGCCGCGGGGGCGGCAGCTTCCGGGCGCAGGTGCGGTGACAAGGCTCCCGCAGGGGCGGCGGTACTGGAACGCGGGGGGCGGCGACGGTGCAGAATGTGATCCCGCGATTCCTCTTCGGCTCTTCACGTGATGGAATCATGTCATCATCAACCATTAATCATACATATGCATAAACATACACAATCCAACATCAACATACATTCACACACATCTAATCCTAAGCTAGGGAGGAAGAATGGAATCAAAGAAGAAGAAATGAGGAGAGAAGAACCCATACCACTGTTGTGGCCTATCCAAGGAAAGATCACCACAAAACCAACACCACAACTGGCTTCCAAACTCAGCCACAAAGCACAACATCCATCAACAACCAACCACACCAACTAGCTCTTCCAAACCAAGGTAAACCAAGACAAGATCAAGGAGAAGAAAGGGAGAAGCAAGGAGGACGTGAGAAGCTGGATCAGGAAGATGAAACCCTTGCTCATCAGCCAAGGAAGATACTTAAGGGAAAAGAAAGAATGGTAAAGCACGAGTCAAACGGTCAACAAAGCCGGTTGCAGCCGCAAGAAACCGCAGGGGCGGTTCCCTGAGCCGCAGGGGCGGAAGAACAGACGAGCCGCTAGGGAGGCCTCACGGACCCGCGGGGGCGGCTAAGGCCAAAAACGGATCCAAAGACTAAGGCTCTTACACCTCACCCCCCTAAAAACAAGTTTCGTCCCGAAACTTGTAAAATCCTCAAACCACTCGGACTAACAAGCCGAGGTACAACTCTCTCTATAACCTCAAACATAAGCATGGAGGAAATCATCAACTCCAGCAACAAAATCACTATCCAAGGCATAGAGGAAATCCATCTCTATCCAAACCTTAATCGCATCACAAGGCATAGAGGAAAACCATCTCTAGCCGTATCAACATCACATAACAGAAAGGCATGGAGGAAAAACATCTCCAACAACACTATGTCCATCAAAATAGCATGGAGGAATAACCATCTCTAGCTAAATCCTAATCGTATCACAATAGCATGGAGGAAAGAGCTATCTCCAGCTATAAACATCTGGCGTACTAGCACAACAAGATCTACTAAGATCACATATCACATCATAGCTAGTACGAAAATAAACACATCATAGCATATAAGCACATAAGCATAACATCACCAAGATAGTACTAAGATCTACTCGTCGATCCTACTGGTACATCTATCTCGACATAGAACTCTTGATAGTTCCTCTGGATACTATCCTCAGTCTCCCATGTAGCCTCATCAGGTCCTCGTCTCAACCACTGTATCCTCAGCATAGGAATGTCCTTCGAACGCAGGCGTCTTAACCTCGTTTTAGGACTGCAATCAGATGCTCAACAAAGGTGTGGTCCGGCTCAACCACCAAATCATCATAACTCACGATGTGTCTCGGATCTGGTATATACTCCCTCAGCTGAGACACGTGAAATACAGGGTGAACACCCTCTAATCTCGGAGGCAAGACCAATCTGTAAGCTGCGCTCCCAACCCGATCCAGAATCTCGAACGGTCCGACATATCGGGGGCTCAACTTCCCCTTAATGCCAAAACGCCTAACACCTCGTGTCGGGGACACTCTCAGCCACACATGGGCTCCAACTCTGAACTCCAGAGGTCTACGCCTCCTATCAGCATACGACTTCTGACGGCTCTGCGCAGTCAGCATACACTCTCTAATCAGTGCTACTCGAGGCACATCATCCTGAATCTGATCAGGTGTCAAACCACTAACACTGCTCTGCTCATCCTAGCATAACGGGATACGACATCTCTGCCCATACAGTGCCTCATATGGGGCCATCCCAATAGATGCATGCCAGCTGTTGTTGTATGAGAACTCAACTAGTGGGAGGTGATCCGTCCACACTTGTCCTCAATCCAACACACAAGCTCGCAGCATATCCTCAAGTGTCTGAATGGCCCTCTCTGACTGACCATCTTTTTGAGGATGAAACACAGTCGTAAAGTGCAAACTCGTCCCCAGGGCAGTCTGAATCTGCTGCCAGAATCTCGAGGTAAATCACCCATCTCTATCTGAGACGATCGTCCTCGGTACACCATGGAGTCTCACTATCTGCCTAGTGTACTCCTCTGCTAATCTTCTCACCGGCCACGTTTCCCGAATAGGGATAAAACGTGCCGTCTTTGTCAATCTATCCACTATAACCCAAATAGCATCAAAACTCCGGCTCAACCTCAGTCCAGTCACAAAATCCATGGTGACGTCCTCCCACTTCCTCTGTGGAACAGGAAGTGGATGGAGCTCACCTCCAGGTCTGCAATGCTCGATCTTGACCTGCTGGCAGGTCGCACATTGTGCCACAAATCTGGCCACATCGGGCTTTAGCCCTCCCCACCAATATAAACGTCTCAAATCCTGGTACATCTTACTCGTACCTGGATGCACTGATTAAGGCGTACAATGAGCCTCCTGTAAAATCCTTTGGCATAGATCCGCATCAGCGGGTACACAGACGCGACCGCGGCGCCTCAACACTCCATCTGCTCCTAGAAGGAACTGTGGTGCCTCATCCCGAGACATCCTCTCTCGTATCCTCATCAGTGTCGGGCAGGTCTCCTGCTTCTGTTGGATTTCACCTAACAGATCAGGAAGAACCTCTAAAGTACTCAACTGGGCATCCTCATCAGGAAACTGGATGTCCAACTCTAACCAGATCAGATCCCTCTACAACTGATGCTGAACTGTCAGCCTCGCAATCGCCTGCTCTCAAGGCGTCTTCCTGCTCAGGGCGTCGGCGACCACGTTCACCTTCCCTGGATGATACAGAATCTCCAGATCAAAATCCTAAATCAGCTCAAGCCACCTACGCTGGCGGTTATTCAATTCCCGCTGCGTGAAATAGTACTTCAGACTCTTATGGTGTGTGAAGATCTGACATGTAGCACCATGCAAGTAATGCCTCCAGATCTTCAATGCATGAACTACCGCTACCAACTCTAGATCATGAGTCGGGTAGTTCTCCTCATACATCTTCAGCTGTCTAGACGCATATGCAATCACTCGGTCTCTCTGCATCAATACACATCCCAAGCCTAGCTTGAATGCATCACTGTATACCACAAAATCCTCTGTACCCTTTGGTTGTGCCAAAATAGGAGCAGAAGTCAGACGTCTCTTCAGCTCCTCAAAACTCTGCATACACTAATCAGACCATACAAATCTGGTAGTCTTCCTCAGTAAACTCGTCAGTGGACGGGCAATCACAGAAAATCCCTCCACAAAACGTCTGTAATAACCGGCTAGGCCAAGGAAGCTACGTACTTCCTTGACGTTCGTCGGTGTAGTCCAAGCTTCTACTGCTTCAATCTTGGCCGGATCCACCTTGATCCCTTCAGCTGATACAACATGACCCAGGAATGCTACCTCTAGCATCCATAAGTTTGATAGGTAATGGAATCACTATCATTTTAGGTAGCTTTTAGAGTCGTTTTTATGTTTTTGAGTCAGTTTATATTGCTAATACTGTGATCCAGATAAAAGATTCAAATTGAAGCAAAAGAAGGTATTAGCAATACTTAGGAGTTGAAGAAAATCATTGAAGTTCAGATTCTGGTGCACACCGCCCCCGCGGAGCAGTGTCACCGCCCCAGCGGTGACACTCATTTCCAGCGCCGCAGCCAGCGGCTTCACCAGCGACCGAAGACAACTTGTCACCGCCCCCGCGGCATCCTCTGTCCGCCCCCGCGGTGACAACACAGATGAGTGCCGCTGCCTGCGTCAACGCCCGCGGCCAAGACAAGCCTGTCACCGCCCCCGCGGACTCTCCAGTCCGCCCCTGCGGTGTCAACCATGAAGACCACCACCGAGAGCCGCAGCCGCGTCTTCGCCCGCGGCCATGAAGAGACATGTCACCGCCCCCGCAGCCAACCCTGTCCGCCCCTGCGGTGACCCAGCCTGACGAAGCGAAGACGGCGCCCCAGCGCCCTTGCCTGCGGCCATGCCAACGGCCTTGTGAAGCCGAAGATCCAGTGTCACCGCCCCCGCGGTAACTCTGGGCCGCCCCTGCGGATTCTCACCAGAAGCGTTACGAAGTTAAAGAGTCAGACGTTTCAAGAGCATTCAAGGACCCGCCCCCGCGGGTATGACGAGCCGCCCCGCGGCCAAGAAGAAGTTGGAACGTTTTTGCCTAAACCGCCCCCGCGGCGCCCTTGGCCGCGGGTGCGGGTTAGCGTCAGAGGCCTTTACTCGGCTGTTTCCGACGACTTTAAGGACATTATTGTGGTTGTTTGCAACCACTTTAATTCACCCTTAATGGTGGCTGTTAGCACAGCCTCTTTACTCCTTTTTAATGCATTTTGTAGTATAAATAGAGCCCTTGGCTATAGGTATTTTCATCTCATTTTCCACCCAAAAACCTCTATATTCATAGTGTCTTTGTAATGAGTTTCTAAACTCCCTTGGCTACATTGGGCTGATTGAAGCTACATCACTAGTTGGTTGTAAGTTCTTTTTATATAAGTAAATTCCTTATCCTTTGTGTTATTCTCCTTGTTCTTTAACTTATGTTTGCATGTTTTTATCCACTTAGATTGATCACCTTAAGTGAAATAATACATGTAAAATGCTAGGATTAATTGATTCCGGGTTCGGGTCCTTAATCTAGTAGCAAACCCTTAGGTAAAAACTGGTTGTGATTATTTAAGGGAAATGAAAATAACTATAAAGAAAGATTTAACGGGTTGTTTTATTCTTCTCTATATCTCTTTATCTTTATTAGAATGCTAACTTGTGGTTTAATCTTGTAGGTTTACGGATTAATAAGCTAGTTAAGTTGTGTTAATGCCGGTTGGCTTAACACATATCTACGATCAAGATGAGAACAAATGACGAATAAACTTATAAAAAGAACCAACCAAATAGTATGTATGCTAAGATCTAACCTAGTGTAGTCCTTTAATCAACATTTTCATCACCAATTTTCCAATTGTGTTTGTCTTGTTTTACCACAATCAAAACCCCCCTTTTTTTTGTTACCAAATTAATAATCAAAATTGAATAGGAACTTGTTCAACTCTCTTGGGTTCGACCCTTACTTAATCACTATACATTAGTATTAAGTTCGGATTTAACTTGATAAGCTTATAATAACGACCATAGGAAATAAGCCTTGTCAAATTTGGCGCCGTTGCCGGGGAGTTTTATTTAAGTTTTTATTGTACTTTTGATTATTGATTATTGGTTTGGACCATTTTCATGGTTCAAACCCATGCTACTAATTCAGTGATGTAGGTCTTACGGTGAGCCAACGACGTAAAACAAAGGCGCTGCTCGGGAGGCAACCCGAGAAAATAAGAAGAGGAGGTTCAAACGTTCTGCCAAGGAAACCGCACCTGCGGCCATAAGTCACCGCCCCAGCGGTGACACTACGCTCCCAGCCCGCCCCGGCGCTGAGCCAGCGGAAGCAAAAGGCTGTCACCGCCCCCGCGGTGATAGAACTCCGCACCAGCGGATTAAGCCCTTGATGAACGTTTCCAGCGCCGCACCCGGCGCTAGCTCTGCGTCTCCGCTTCCTTTGTCACCGCACCCGGGGCATTCGTAAGCCCAAATGGCATCACTATAAACTCGTAGTGGCCATATCTGGTCCGGAATGCTATCTTGTGCACATCCTGCTCTCTCACCCTCAACTGGTGATACCCTGAACGCAGGTCAATCTTGGAAAACACAGTCGCTCCCTGAAGCTGATCTAACAAATCATCAATACGAGGCAGTGGATACTTGTTCTTGATAGTAACCTTGTTCAGCTCTCTGTAATCTATGCACAGTCTCAACGATCCGTCCTTCTTCCGTACGAAGAGGACAGGTGCTCCCCATGGGGATACGCTATGGCGGATGAAACCCTTCTCAGCCAACTCCTCGAGTTGCTTCTTCAGCTCCAACATCTCGAAAGACGCCATCCGATATGGGGCCTTCGAGATAGGTCTCGTACCAGGCTCTAAATCAATGCCAAAATCCACTCCTTTGAGGCGGCAAACTGGACGGCTCAGCAAAAACATCTGCAAAATCACAGACAACTGGGATATCCTCTAATGCTGGACTCTCCCCCTCCTTCATGGCATAACACTAGAAGGCCTCACAACCCTGTGCAATCAGTCTCGCTGCCTGTATCGCACTGATAACCATGCCTGATTTTCTAAGGTCCCAACCTCGGAAAACTTCTATCTGGCCTAACTCGGTAGAGAGGGTAACAGTCCTCCTACCTACATCTAAGACTGCATGATGCCTATCCATCCAATCCATACCTAAAATGACTTCTTCATGCACTAATGGCATGACAAAGAAGTCAACAAGTAGAACACGGGTCCCTATAGAAACGGGACAATCACGAATCTCACGGGTACCTCTGACTCTACTACAATCAGGTAACCCTACACTAAAGGGTATCCTCTCACTCGTGTCTAGACCCAGACGCTCAACACAGGCATCAGAAATAAAATAATGCGTAGCACCAGTATCAAATAAGACTCTAACAGGTAAACCATGAATTAGAATGGTACCTGTAGCAGTCGGTGCAGCTAGCTCCTCTGCACTCCTCAACTCAAAAACTCGACCCTGTGGTCCTCTGGTATCAGTGGTGCTCCCACCAAGACCTCTGCCTCTACTCGGCCCAGGAGCAGATCCCTGAGTCGTAGGGCGATCTGGGACTCTCTACTGTCCCTGTGTTTGCTGCTGCTGAGGTGGCCTCTGCACACCTCGCGCTACACTGGCAAGAGAAGAACCCTACTAAGATGAAGCTCCACCCTGTCTACGGAAGACGGCTCTGTGGCCTCGTCCACCACAAGTGAAGCAAGTCACTATCTGCCTCGTACACTCTGGTCTGATTTGTCCATACCCACCATAGTTGAAACACTGTCGCACCCTATCTGTAACTGGTGCAGATGAGGGATGACTTTGGCGACTCTGGCCTCGCACTGAACCAGGAACTCCACCAGTACCACTAGTCTGCCCTGTACGCTGTCTCTTCTCAGACCCTCCGGTCTGAGAAGCTCTCTTCTATCCAGCTCTCTCTCTCTCTCATAATCATAAGCCCGGTCCTGATAATCCACCAAGGTCTCACAATTAAACCCTTCCATGTAAGTCCGGGTAGTGTCCCTCAATCGTCGGGAAAACAGATATACATGTTGATCTGCAGGAGGTGCAGTTGGACCCAACAATGCCAGCTCCTCCTGGAATCTCCTGATAGCCTCTGAGACTGGTATATCCTCAAAGCCAGCCTCCACAAAGTCTCGTAGTTTCTCCCTCCTCAGTGAGGCAGGGCAGATACGCTCTTTGATCATGGTCCTCATGCATCTGGTCATAGTTGATAACCTGACCCCATACTAATCTCCACCAGTGTTGTGCCAAATCTCTGAACAGAGTATGCACCAACTCGATCTGTCTGTCTGCTGGACATCGAATAGACTCCAAAGCTGAGTCTACATGCCCGATCCATAACTCTACCTCTAGTCCCACCTTCTCAGAGAAAGGGGGTACACCCATCTGATGAAAAGCCTTCAACCAAGTATTTGGTCGAGACCCCTCTATCCTCCTCTATAACTCTAGCAATCTCAGCAACAGGTGCCGGTGCAGCTGGCACCTGAGTAACTGTATGGGATCTCTCAGATGATCCCTCCTGTGTTGGTAGATCCAGAATACGTCTACCCGCTCTGGCGGCCTCCTCTACTCGCCTGATGTACTCGCGGAACGCTGGTCCCTCCATGGAGACACAATCTGAGTCATCTGACTGGACTCTCTGGGATCCCTGTCTCTCAGCTGCACCGTTCCCAATCTCAAGAACGACATTCTCAACAACGTCCTCAGGAACCTCCTCTGCTGCCGGTGGATCAACAGCCAAATATCTATATATATCTATACTGTCGAGATCTTCAGAGGGGCGATGACTCACGTACACGATATCCCAAAACATCTGTACTCATTTCAAAACCAAAATCTTTTGAAAAGTCAGACCCCTTTCGGGTTCTGTTTATTTATCAATTCGACCTTTTATCGTAGATTACAAGTGCCATTGTTGTCAACCTAAGGCTCTGATACCAACTTTGTAACACCCCAAATCCGTAGGACTCGAGGTGCTAGTAGGCTAGGATCTCACAATGGATCCTGACCCTAGCCTGACAACAAGTTCACTGGATCTTACAACATGGCACATATAGATTAAAACAAAACATAAATATGATATATATATATATATATATATATATATATATATATATATATATATATATATATATATACATATCAAAAAGGTAATACAGAGTAAACCGCTGAGTACAAAATCAAAATATATATCCGTACATCATAAATATCCCATATCCCACGATAACGCCCCCAGTGTACGGAGCCCTCAACGGATCACCCCCTGGATCACTCTGCAACTCTCCTAACTTGCAAAGGATCTACAACACAATATAAAACCGTTAGCTAACCATGCACACATATATATAGAGATGCAAGAGCACAAACACACATCAGGAATCATAACACATCATCATGCTTTCACACATTTACCCGGTTTATTATCTTTATAAAGTCCAATCACTCAAGCGTATATATATATATATATATATATATATATATATATGAATATATGTGACACGAGGAATATAATTCTCGCCTCGCGGGAATGGTGCCAGCTGGAGTGGTGATCCGGTCCCACCTCCCATGTATCCTATGGGAGTGGTGCAGGTGGCCGGCCCACTGAGCCAGACTCGCCTGCCCGTAGAGAACCTCCAGACTCCCAGCGGGATGAAAGGACAAGTTGTCATGACCCTACAATGGGCAATCACTAAACCATAGGTAGGTAATCATCACAATGCATGCTATTAATCATATAACACACACCACTCATGCACACATCCAATATATGGATGGTAGCTAAGTAAGTCTTATGGACTTACCTCAACCTCGAAGTAATCTCAACCACGTAGTACTCTCAAGTATGATCAGCTCCAAATCTGGAGAACAACACTGCCTAATAATAAGGCATAACAATATATCAAACTCATATCCATCAAAGGGTCACACCTAGACCCAAGGGATCCATAAGGATCATATCCTAACTCATAAACCTCAAAGCCATAACCGGCATAAACGATATCATACTCATCATCATTCTAAGCTCAAACACGTACCTAGCATGCTACTAACCCGCTCATACTAGGAAAGGAAAGGATCATACTACTCTAAGTAGATCTTGCACAAAACGCACCTGCGGAACGGAAAGACGCAGGGGCGGAACAAGGTAAACCGCAGGCGCGTCAAGGCTCGGCCGCAGGCGCGGTGACAGGGGCCGCAGGCAAGCACAGGCGCTGGCGCAGGGACCGTGGCCGCGGGGCGGCAGCTCCGGGCGCGGGTGCGGTGACAAGGCTCCCGCAGGGGCGGCGGTACTGGAATGCGGGGGTGACGGTGCATAATGTGATCCCGCGATTCCTCTTCGGCTCTTCACGTGGTGGAATCACGTCTTCATCAATTATTAATCATACATATGCATAAACATACACAATCCAACATCAACATACATTCACACACATCTAATCCTAAGCTAGGGAGGAAGAATGGAATCAAAGAAGAAGAAAGGAGGAGAAGAAGAAGAAAGGAGGAGAGAAGAACCCTTACTACTGCTGTGGCCTATCCAAGGAAAGATCACCACAAAACCAACACCACAAATGGCTTCCAAGCTCAGCCACAAAGCACAACATCCATCAACAACCAACCACACCAACTAGCTCTTCCAAACCAAGGTAAACCAAGACAAGATCAAGGAGAAGAAAGGAAGAAGCAAGGAGGACGTGAGAAGCTGGATTAGGAAGATGAAACCCTTGCTCATCAGTCAAGGAAGATACTTAAGGGAAAAGAAAGAATGGTAAAGCACGAGTCAAACGGTTAATAAAGCCGGTTGCAGCCGCAAGAAACCGCAGGGGCGGTTCCCTGAGCCGCAGGGGCGGAAGAACAGACGAGCCGCAGGGGCGGCCTCACGGACCCGCGGGGCGGCTAAGGCCAAAAACGGCTCCAAAGACTAAGGCTCTTACATCAAGTAGAGTTTAATAATTGTGATTATGAAAATCATATAAAAGCCAACAAAAAAAAATGCAAATATAAGTTTTTTTAAATTCTTAAATGCCTAATCAAAAAGGATTAAAGTTAGAAATTTATTGTCTCACAAATCATAATTAATAAAAAATAACCCTTACATATCACATGACTCGATAACATTACAACATTAAGAATGTAATTTTAATATGATTAAGTTTTCTCATTTAAGTATAATTTGTTTCTTTTCTTTGATACACAATATACAATAAGACAAGAAGTCAAAAAATTATTTTTAATTTGAAAACCGTCCCATAAATTTAACGTGATACATTCAACTTTTTAGTAACCGCTTTTTATAATTAATTTAGGCACTATAAATTCAAGAGAATAAACCCACCTTTTCAGTTTTGTTTTTTTATATAGTCAATTAAGTTATTTAGTTACAATTTTTTTTTTTATATTATATATAAAGAGTCATGCCCACTAGCTTGTGACATACACTGTGAACCAAAATTTTAAATCTGGCCTCTAATGACTATATTGAAAACTGGAGGTTCTCTAACCAAAATTTAATTTATTTGTGACATAGACTGTGTAAGATTTAATTTAGCCCGATATAGTGAATCGATTTATGTCGCATGATCTTTACAATGACACAATCAACTAATATTATTAATTATATAAATAGAAAGAAAGAGAAAAAGAAATAAATACAAAATGTATGTAGACCATGTATAGTACTAAATTAATCAGTACCGTATAACTATCACATGGAAAGATAATAATATTTTTGTGGTGTAATCTTCCCAATCAAGGCTATTAATGATGTAAAAATTACCTCGCTTAATATTGTTCACTATAAAACTTGCACAAACTCAAGTACTCATAATATCTCATACAAGAAGCCACAAATAAGTACACGCCACAAAATAAAGCTACGATGAGAAAGTTTATTCTTTCATTTGTTTTGCTTTGCGTCGCGCTTTCACCAACTTGGGCTCGTGACGTTCCTTCGGGACCGAACCCAGGTGGGCCACCACACTCGACGCACTTTGCGTTGAAGCCAAACCATGATGTGCCTTCTGGACCGAACACGGGTGGGCCACCACACTCTAACAACATTGTGTCGCAACCACCTTTTGGACCAAACACAGACCATATCGTTTATGAGCCGGCTCATGAAGTGCCTGGGGGTTCAAATCCGATTGGTAATACGTTTATAGAGGACCGGATTGTTTACGAGCGGGCTCATGAAGTGCCTGGGGGTTCAGATCCGATTGGTAATAATTTTGTGGAAGACCAGATTATTTACGAGCTGGCTCATGAAGTGCCCGGGGGTTCAAATCCGATTGGTAATAATTTTGTGGAAGACCAGATTATTTACGAGCCGGCTCATGAAGTGCCCGGGGGTTCAAATCCGATTGGTAATAATTTTGTGAAAGACCAGATTATTTACGAGCCGACTCATGAAGTGCCCGGGGGTTCAAATCCGATTGGTAATAATTTCGTGGAAGACCAGATTATTTACGAGCCGGCTCATGAAGTGCCTGGGGGTTCAAATCCGATTGGTAATAATTTTGTGAAAGACCAGATTATTTACGAGCCGGCTCATGAAGTGCCCGGGGGTTCGAATCCGATTGGTAATAATTTCGTGGAAGACCAGATTATTTACGAGCCGGCTCATGAAGTGCCCGGGGGTTCAAATCCGATTGGTAATAATTTTGTGAAAGACCAGATTATTTACGAGCCGGCTCATGAAGTGCCCGGGGTTTCAAATCCGATTGGTAATAATTTCGTGGAAGACCAGATTATTTACGAGCCGGCTCATGAAGTGCCCGGGGGTTCAAATCCGATTGGTAATAATTTTGTGAAAGACCAGATTATTTACGAGCCGGCTCATGAAGCGCCCGGGGGTTCAAATCCGATTGGTAATAATTTTGTGGAAGACCAAATTATTTACGAGCCGCCTCACGAAGTGCCCGGGGTTCGAATCCAATTGGTAATTAATGTTTGAATCAAGAGAAGAATTGATGGGTCTAGACAGTAGTTATCCTGATAGGGATCCCACTCCATGCAATAGCACAATAAGAATTTTTATATATAGGATACCGGAGCCATGTTCGCAACCATAAGGTGCCAAAGTTTGTTTCGTTGTGTTTACGTAATTGAATGATTTTCATTTTCCTCTTACATACCTTGTTTTTTTTTATGTTGATGGTTTTAGTGAATTGTGCATTTTAATATAATCTACCATAAATAGCTAACCCTAAATAAAATTCAAACTCAATTGAAGTCAAACAAGTATTGAACATGCAAGAGATCTAGACTAGGACATAACCTCGAAAATTTCAAACTAATAAAAATTGGAGGACTAGATAAAAAGATAAAAAAAGAAGAGCGACACTTAACGAATTTAGAAGGAAGAGGAAAATACTTAAGATTGAGAATAAATTAGGGCATTTTGGTATCAATATCCTAATATCTTGATATAAATATCGTTAACGGTATCATAACTTTGATATACCTATTTGGTAGATGGGTATATGGATATCAAATTGATATACTCATATCTCCATAATTCACATTTTTATCAATTCTAATATACTTATAAAATGATTGATATTACATCTTTCCTTGTATCTTCCTCTTCGTCTCCCTCCTATGTTCTATCTTGTTAGTTATGGCTCTTGTTTGTTGATAGGTAGGGTTTTTCAAGCACATTGTGTTGCTTAACGTTAACAATAACTTTTTTTTTCTCGTACTTCAATATCCACTCTTCTAGCAAGCCAAAACCCATCTACGTACCAATTTGATAATTTTTAAATTATCTACACATAACTTCATCTCTGAGTTGTATGTATAAGAGAAATGTGGAGGCATAATTTCTCAAGAAGGAGAGTGGTTGATGAGTCACTTCTTAAACTCGAGAATGGAGTTATTAATACAAAATTAAAAACACGAACACTTGCTTTTTATTACTTTAATTTAGTTAATTAAATTATACATAAATTATGCGTCTATGATATATAATACATTGTCTTGGACGGGTGGAGTAATGAGTTGGAATAAACTATATATGTAGGATTTTTCTAATAGTTTATATATGCGTTTTTTTTAAATTGTTTGTAATACTTGTTAAATTCTTTTTTTTTTCGTCCCATTATTTCAATTCGTGTTAAATGCTTATAAAAGTATCAAATTTGATATTTAATATACCTCATCGTCTTGCCATACACAATATCACATATAGATATTAATTTTTCTTAGGTGGATATGATTCATACTACTCTGCTAGTATAATATAAAATGAAGACACACCAGAGGCCCCAATTTATGTCGAGGTCTTGTGGAAGTGCTTACCTTGCACATGTCAAGATCGGCCTTGCTCAAAGATTATATGTTAAGTAGTAAATGAGATCAACTCATGATAAAAAGATTATTATCGAGACCAACTTATAATCATATCTATGGAAATCTAAATTTTAAAATGAGATCAACTTATAATAAAAAAAATTATTATTAACACCAAATTGTACATGTATAATTTGTAAACAAAGACATAATCATATTTATAAAAAAAATATCTTACATTGAGACCAACTTATAACAAAAGATTATTATGAATATTTGTTCATTTAAATAAGACCAACTTCTAAGAAAAGATTATTACTGAGATCAACTTATAATAATATTTATAAAAATATATATCTTATAATGAGACAAACTTATAATAAAAGATTATTATGAACATTTTTTCTTTTAAACGAGATTAACTTTCAATAAAATATTATTATTGAGACCAATATATAATCATATTTATAAAAATCTAATTAAAATGAGATCAACTTACAATAAAAGATTATTAAGATGGTTTGTTAATTAAAATGAGATCGACCTATACTAAAATAATATTATTGAGACCATTTGTACATGTATAAGTTGTAAACAAAGACATAATCATATTTATAAAATTCATATCTTAAAATAAGACCAACTTATAATAAAAGATTATTACGAACATTTATTTTTTAAATGAGATCAACTTCTAATAAAGATTATTATTGTTCATTTACAAAGTTATACATTTTCAAACATAATTATCAGTGCAAAATTATAATCTACAACTTTTTTCTCATTCCTAAAAAAATCTTACAAAAGATATTGTATTAATGTGAGGATGTTAGATTATACTAATGTACTTGTAATATACTAAATAATTATAAATAGTATAAGTTGTAAACAAATGAATATTACCAATTCATTATTTTGTCAATTATAAAATTTTTACAATGTAATATATTTTCAAATATAAATTTTAGTACAAGATTATAATCTAAACTTTTTAGTATAAATTTAGGGCCCGTTTGGTTTAAACTCTAAAAACGGAAACGGAATGGAAACGAATCTAGTCCATACGTACACCCTTGTTCATAAAGTTGTTGGAAATCATTCCTTGTGGTTTGAACTAATTGTAGTATAATTTGATTAGTTTTAATACCCTATAGGGTAACAAAGTAGGGGAAAACAAGTGTATTTTGCATGAAACCAACCGGAATGATTCCATGAACAAGGTACATATGTGGACTAGATTCGTTTCCATTCCGTTTCCGGAGTTACAACCAAACGGGGGGTTATTGTTTATCTAATTAAATATTGTCAAATATAACTATTAGTACAACATTACTATATAAAACTATTTTTTTATTATTTACTTTATTAAATATTTTTTAAACCGGATATTCCTAGATATCCACGGATCACTAGATACCCGATGATCCGCTGATATCCGGTGATATGCGGATAACGACGATCCACATATATCCAAAAATCCATGGATATCCGTTTTTTAGGTCCGGATGACTAATGCCCCGACCCGGTGTTCAGGGGATCGGGGAAAAACTCCTGGATCGGATCGGATTTGGACCCGATCAAAACGGATATCAATAAAATCAGGTTTTTTCGGGTTGGATTGGTTTTGCCCACCCCTAGTGACAAGTGTCCGACCATGGAGAAAACGACACTAGCAAATGTATACCAACAAAGGTTTGCCGATTTGTTAAATTTATTGGAAGTTAGGATTAATATCATAATTTATGTTTAATTATAGGGGTAAAGTTTTGAATTGAGTAATCACAAATTTGGTGTGCAATTGTGAATTATTTGTTGAAATCGTGTTGTGGTGTACATTGTTTTGAGAATTGAAGTGAAATTGTAATTTGTTTGTTTAAAATGTAAATTCATTGCAAATTTGGTTCCACCAAACACTTACGAGCTTTTTTCTAGTGCTCTCTTGATTTTGTTCATCGATTATGTTAGGTTGTATAAGGGATTTCTTGACTTAAAACTTGAATAGTGAATTGTGATCAATTGGGATCAAGGTTTTCTCCGTGGTTTCAAGAGGTTTGACCTATCATTCCAATGTTGCCATCTCAATTCCATTTCTACCATACTCATTCACAGCCCCACTGTCATTCAACCTTGGATAGACCATCTTTGATCAAGATTGCATCTTTTTGGTTCTTGTTGTCAAGGTCGATTGTGTACCACTTTTCCATTATCAACTTCTATCTATCAAACCAACCTGGTGATATCTTGACGAAGGCCAGGGCTGAACGTATGTCCAAAATCAAAATGAACTGAAAACCAATTTTTGTGAAAACAAGAACCAAAAACCGAACCTAAAGAGTATGAGTTTTAGTTTGGACCTAAAAGCGATTTCTGATAATATATCATGTAACACCCCATATTTTTAGAATTCGGGATGTCACTGGCTAGGACCTCACGGTGGGTTCCGGTCTTAGTTTGAAATCAATGAGACACGGACCTTACAACAAGACACAAATATTTAAATGCAAATATCTTTTAAAGTAAACATGTTTGATAAACAATAAAAGTATTCGACAACCATACGTGACAAAAAGGGAGAAATATGCAACTCGGCTAATCGTATTATTGAAAGACAATACTCCCACATACTCCTAGTACAGAAACCCATCTAGCCACTCCACTCCCGATTACTCGGCAAGAACCTTACTTGCAAGGTCTATCAACACGGTATACACCGTTAGCTAACAAGTCTAACAATAAGAGGAGCTAAAGCACAAACACATATAAATAAGCGGTAAACATAACAACATGTGCAATCAATGTCCCGTTTTTTTTTAAAAATATTTTCTTTAAGTTATTCAATTCTAGTTTGTTCAACTTTTCAAAGTGGCACGAAGATCCTCCAACCCTCGCCCCCGTCCCCGTAAACCAACATGACTGGTTTCAATGCATTTTCCCCCTATACACTGTTGGACTGGTCGCGGGGAGCCTTCCAGTCGCTTTCAACGCTGGACAGTGATGTCACAACCCGTTATAATACACTTGAGTCTCTCCCATATTAAAGTTGTAGGTGATCTAGTCTTGTTTCAATTATTTAACATTTAATACACACACTACCCTAACACGCACTTAAAATTATTACTGAAGCGAAGTGAGTCCGATGAACTCACCTTATCCGTACTGGTCTCAATAACTATTCTCGATCCTCCAGTCGATTGATCTCGAATTCCTGATTAAGAAGTAGCGACATCTTATTATTCTCGTTTCACTATCTCGTTACTTCTACAGTAAGATATCTAACATTGTTACTCTTCTCAATCATTAACTCCTATGTTTCGCAGACCTAGACATCCATTCATAATTCCGTATTCTCTCCGCATTCCGTATGTATTCCAACTTCATTCTCATTATTTCCTACAATCGACAATTACATACAATCTAGTCATTCCACTTATCGTTCAAATCCCGCAAGGTCTCATCATTTCATCCTAAACTAAATTTCCGTTTTAACTTCCTTACGTTCTAATCCGATCTAGTTCTCTACTATTTCCGTTATTTCATTCTACCTCTAAATATACGGAAATATTTATTAAAAAACCCCAGAAATTAATTAATGTGGAAATTAGATTGAGGTTTCGATTATCATCAAAGGCACCGGGGACTATCGGTTAGGAGAAGCACTAACGACACCACATGGAAACGGTTGGTGGAAGGCAACACGCAAGGATCTCGTAGATCCTGGTTCGAGTCCTTGTGGCCACATAATTGGAGGTTAGACATATATTAATAACTCTTTAACCCGGAGGTACTAGGTTAAACGCCCCCGGCGGCATATAATCTGCATTAAAATGTAAAAAGTGCCAAGTATGAAAGAGGAACAACACGTCTTGAGTTCGAACCTCACTGTTAGCAATCGAACGCAGCGTCTGGCAACAACGAAGACGAGAAGGCTGCGCATTCGAATCCGATTGAGCGCACAAAACTAACGCAAAGTTAGGGATCTCTTTAGCGCCTATACGTCGGGGGTTGGAGGCCCGTTAAACACAAGAATAACTCAAGCCGTGATTTTAAGTGGTTTAAAAACCAACCCGTCAGTCGCAAGGGAAGAGTTGTCAGGGGATTACTAGTAGGCTCGGTTGGCTCACCGGAGGAAGGAGGAGTTTCTTGTCCCTGGAGATGGTGTCGGTGGCGACTGAGTGACGGTGGTTCCGTCGGTGTTCCTTGGTAGCTTGCTGTCGAAAAGAGAAGCCGATGAAGGTCTCGGTTGGCTCACCGGAGGAAGGAGGAGCTTCTTGTCCCTAGCGGTGGTGTCGGTGGCGACAGAGTGGTGGTGATTCCGTCGGTGTTCCTTGGTAGCTTGTTGTTAAAAAGAGAAGCCGATGAAGGTCTCGGTTGTGAGAGCCCTTTCTTTCGGACCGAGATCGGACCATAGCCGAGATTGGCTTTGGCCGAGATTCCTTTCTTTCGGACCGAGATCGGACCATAGCCGAGATTGGCTTTGGCCGAGATTGGCCTTACCGCACCGCGGGCACCGCCCCTGCGGCCCTGTGATCCGCCCCTGCGGGTTACGGCGGCTGCGGCCGGTTTTGTTGACTTCCTTGACCGTGCTTTACCTTCTTACCTTACCTTCTCTTACCTTGCTGAGCAAGGGTTTCACTTCTTCACTTCACTTCTCCAGCTACCTACGTCCACCTTGCTTATCCTTCTTCCCTTGTGAGCTTGTTCTTGTTTTTCCTTGGAGTTGGCTTTGGAAGTGTACTTGTGGTTGTGTGTTGATGCTAGTGTGTGTTTTTTGTGCTTGGAAGCCAGCCTTGGTGTTTGATGATCCTCCTGCAGCCTATAACCTTCAGCAGTGGTGAGTGCTTGTTCTCTCCTTCTCTTCTTCTTTGATTCCATCTCTTTAGCCTTAGGTTTAGATGTATGTTGATCCTAGTTTGATGTTGGAACGTGTATGTATATGTTTGTATGTGGTTTTGGATGATTGAAGACGTAATTGATCAGTGACGAGCCGAAGAGAAGCTGCGAAGTGTCGTTCTGCACTGTCGCCGCCCCCGCGGCCAAGAGTACCGTGCCACAGCGCCTGCGTCGTGCCAGCGGCGTGCCTGCGCTTGCCTGCGTTCTGTGTCACCGCCCCTGCGGCTTCTACCTTCCGCGCCTGCGGGTGACCTTCCGCCCCTGCGGTCTTAGTTCACGCAGGTGCGTGTTGTCCCGGAACTACTATAGTCAAGTAGTTTCCTTTCCTTTCTAGTACGAGGGACTAGTATCATGCTAGGATTCGGATGATGATGAGTATGGTATAGTTATGCCGGTTACGGCTTTGAGGTTTACGAGTTGGAATTGATCCTTATGGATCCCTTGGGTCTAGGTGTGACCCTTTGTGTGTGATAGGATTGTGATATATATCTGTGTGCCTTGTATAGGCTGTGTTGTCCTCCAGTTGGAGTGGACGTTTCTGGGTTTGCTCGTAGCGAGATACTTCTGAGATTGAGGTAAGTCCATAGGACTTACTTAGCTTCCATCCTTATATTGGATGTGTGCATGAGTGGTGTTTGTTATATGCTTTATAGCATGCTTCATGTTGGTCACCGACCTATGTTATATTGACCGCCCATTGTAGTGGTTGTGACAACTTACCCTTTCATCCCGTAGAGGAGTCTGGGAAGTTCTCTGTACGCTAGCTAGACTTGGTATACGGGAAAGGTACTGATACCACTCCTTATGGTATACGGGAAGGTGCGCTGATACCACTCCAGCTAGCTATTGCACGCAGAGGCGAGGATTATATTCCTCGTGTCACTTATTTTCATATACTGATTTATATACTCCTGTGTGTGTTTTAACGTTATAAAGATAATAAACCGGGTAAATGTGTGATATCATGTTGATGTGTTATTGTTTATATGATGTGTGGTTGTGCTCTTGCCTATCTTATATTTGTGTATGGTTAGCTAACGGTTTTATACCGTGTTGTAGATCCTTTGCAGGTTAGGAGAACTGCAGAGTGATCCGGAGGGGTGATCTGCTGAGGGTTCCGTACACAGGGCGTACTCGTGGGTTTTGGGTTATTTATATTGTACGGATTTATGGTTGACTTTTGTACTCAGCAGTACTGTGTATTACTTTTGATCAGTATATATATATACATCAGTTTTATGTTTTGTTTTAATCTATCAGTGCCTTGTTGTAAGATTCAGTGAAGTTGTTGTCAGGCTAGGGCCAGGATCCATTGTGAGATCCTAGCCCAGTAGCACTCCGAGTCCTACGGATTTGGGGTGTTACAAAGTTGGTATCAGAGCCCAGGTTGACAACAATGGCACTAGTAATCTGCAATAAAGTTCGAATAGATAAATAAACAGAACCCGAAAGGGGTCTGACTTTTCAAAAGGTTTTTGGTTTTGAAATGAGTACAAATGTTTTGGGATATCGTGTACGTGAACCATCGCCCCTCTGAAGATCTCGACAGTATAGATATATATAGATATTCTGTTGTGATTGATCTGTGATATATCTATACATATGGCATATATATAGCCTTCTAAGATAGGTTTACGTCTTCTGCAGATGGTTCAGACTAGAGCCTTACCTGCAGCAAGACGAGGTAGAGGTAGACCCCCTCTAGGTAGAGGACGGGGTAGGACTCCTGCTGGACCACATGCGGGAGAGATGCATGAGGAGGTTGCTGAGAGCGCGTTCCTGAGACTGGGAACGGGGCAGCTGAGAGACAGGGGCCACAGAGAGCCCAGTCTGGTGAGTCTGATCGCGTCTCTATGGGTAGATCAGAGTTTCAGGATTATATCAGACGAGTAGAGGAGGCTGCCAGAGCCGGTAGGCGTGCCCCAGATTTACAGGCACAGGGAGAGGACCATCTGAGAGGTCCCACACTGTTACTCAGGTACCAGCTGTACAGGTACCTGCTGCTGAGATGCTAGAGCACCAGAGGAGCATAGAGGGCCTAGACCAGATACCTGGTTGAAGGCATTCATCAGATGGGTGTACCCCCTTTCACTGGAAAGGTGGGATTGGAGGTGAGCTGTGGATAGGGCATGTAGACTCAGCTCTGGAGTCTATTCGATGTCCAGCTGACAGACAGATTGAGCTGGTTCAGACCTTATTTCAGAGATTGGCACAACACTGGTGGAGATCTGTACGAGTCAGGTTACCAGTTATGATCAGATGAGACGATGATTAGAGAGCGTTTCTGCCCTGCCTCTTTGAGGAGGAGAAACTGCGAGATTTTGTGGAGGCTGGGTTCGAGGATGTACCAGTCTCTGAGGCTATCAGGAGGTTTCAGGAGGAGCTGGCCTTACTGGACCAGGTGCACCTGCTGCAGACCAGCACGTTTATCTCTTTTCCCGACGACTGAGGGATACTACCCGGACCTACATGGCGGGATTTCACTGTGAGACTCTCACAGATTATCAGGACAGAGCTTCCGATTATGAGAGGGAGCGAGCTGGACAGAGGAGAGCTTCTCAGACCGGAGGGTCTGAGAAGAGGCAGCGTACAGGGCAGACCAGTGGTGCTGGTGGTTCTGCTAGTGGTTGGCGTGGTCAGAGACGCCAGAGTCAGCCTTCATCTGCGCCTGTTGCAGAGAAGGGACGTCAGTGCTTTAACTGTGGAGATCCAGGGCATATGAGGCCAGAGTGTACGAGGCCATTGGTGACTTGCTACACCTGTGGTAGGCAAGGTCACCGAGCTGTTTATTGCCGCCAGGGCGGAGCGTCATCTCAGCAGGGTTCTTCTCCTGCTAGTGCAGCGGGAGGTGGGCAGAGGCCACCCAGCAGCAGACTCAGGGACAGCAGAGAGTCCCAGATCGCCCTACGACTCAGGGATCTGCTCCTGGGCCGAGTAGAGGCAGAGGTCGTGGTGGGGGCACCACTGATACCAGAGGCCCACAGGGTCGTGTTTTTGAGTTGAGGAGTGCAGAGGAGCCAGCTGCACCTACTGCTACAGGTACCATTCTGATTCATGGTTTACCTGTTAGAGTTTTATTTGATACTGGTGCTACGCACTCTTTTATTTCTGATGCCTGTGTAGAGCGTCTTGGGTTAGATACAGTTGAGGGTATGCCTTTATTATAGGGTTACCCGATGGTGGTAGGGTCAGAGGTACCCGTGAGATTCACGGTTGTCCCATTTCTGTAGGGACCCGTGTGTTACTAGTTGACTTCTTTGTCATGCCATTAGAGCATGAAGAAGTCATTCTAGGTATGGACTGGATGGATAGACACTCTGCAGTCTTAGATGTAGGTAGGAGGACTGTTACCCTCTCTACCGAGTTAGGCCAGATAGAGGTTTTCCGAGGTTGGGACCTTGGAAAGACAGGTACAGTTATCAGCGCCATACGAGCAGCTAGATTGATTGCACAGGGTTGCGAGGCCTTCTGGTGTTATGCCATGAAGGAGGGGAGAGTCCAGCGTTAGAGGATTCCCAGTTGTTGTGAGTATACAGATGTTTTGCTGAGCCGTCCAGTTTGCCGCCTCAGAGGAGTGTGGATTTCAGTATCGAGTTGGAGCCTGGTACTAGACCCATCTCGAAGGCCCCATACCGGATGGCGCCTGTCGAGATGCTGGAGCTGAAGAAGCAACTCGAGGAGTTGGCTGAGAAGGGCTTCATTCGCCCTAGCGTGTCCCCTTGGGGAGCACCTGTCCTCTTCGTACGGAAGAAGGACGGATCACTGAGGTTGTGCATAGACTACAGAGAGCTGAACAAGGTGACCATCAAGAACAAGTATCCACTGCCGCGCATTGATGATTTGTTAGATCAGTTACAGGGAGCTACTGTGTTCTCCAGGATTGACCTGCGTTCCGGGTATCACCAGCTGAGGGTGAGGGAGCAGGATGTGCATAGGACAGCATTCCGGACCAGATATGGCCACTACGAGTTTGTAGTGATGCCATTTGGGCTTACGAATGCCCCACCGTCTTTATGGAGTTGATGAACAGTATCTTCATCGACTTCCTGGATCAGTTTGTAGTGGTCTTCATTGATGACATTCTGGTATACTCTCGCAGTGGAGAGGAGCATGCAGGACATCTGAGGACTGTATTGCAGGTTTTGCGGGATAGAGAACTTTATGCTAAGTTCTCTAAGTGTGAGTTCTGGATGCCAGAGGTAGCATTCCTGGGTCATGTGGTTTCAGCTGAGGGGATCAAGGTGGATCCAGCGAAGATTGAGGTTGTAGCAGCTTGGACGACACCGACGAACGTCAAGGAAGTACGTAGTTTCCTTGGCCTAGCCGGTTATTACAGACGCTTCGTGGAGGGTTTTTCTGTGATTGCCCGTCCACTGACGAGTTTGCTGAGGAAGACTACCAGATTTGTGTGGTCTGATCAGTGCAGCAGAGTTTTGAGGAGTTGAAGAGGCGTTTGACTTCTGCTCCTATTTTGGCACAAGCCAGAGGGTACTGAGGATTTTGTGGTTTACAGTGATGCATCCAAGCTAGGCTTGGGATGTGTTCTGATGCAGCGAGGCAGAGTTATTGCTTATGCGTCTCGACAGCTGAAGACGTATGAGGAGAACTACCCGACTCATGATCTGGAGTTGGCAGCGGTAGTTCATGCACTGAAGATCTGGAGACATTACCTGTATGGTGCTACATGTCAGATCTTCACAGACCATAAGAGTCTGAAGTATATTTTCACGCAGCGGGAATTGAATAACCGCCAGCGTAGGTGGCTCGAGCTGATCAAGGATTTTGATCTAGAGATTCTGTACCATCCGGGAAGGCGAACGTTGTCGCCGACGCCCTGAGCAGGAAGACGCCTCGAGAGCAGGCGATTGCGAGGCTGACAGTTCAGCATCAGTTGCAGAGAGATCTGATCTGGTTAGAGTTGGACATTCAGTTTCCTGATGAGGTGCCCAGCTACGTACTTTAGAGGTTCTTCCTGATCTGTTGGATGAGATCCGACAGAAACAGGAGACTGCCCGCTTTTGAGAGGATCAGAGATAGGATGTCTCGAGATGAGGCACCCAGTTTCTGCTTGGAGCAGATGGAGTTTTGAGCAGATCTTCACAGACCATAAGAGTCTGAAGTATATTTTCACGCAGCGGGAATTGAATAACCGCCAGCGTAGGTGGCTTGAGCTGATCAAGGATTTTGATCTAGAGATTCTGTACCATCCGGGGAAGGCGAACGTTGTCGCCGACGCCCTGAGCAGGAAGACGCCTCGAGAGCACGCGATTGCAAGGCTGACAGTTCAGCATCAGTTGCAGAGGGATCTGACCTGGTTAGAGTTGGACATTCAGTTTCCTGATGAGGGTGCCCAGCTACGTACTTTAGAGGTTCTTCCTGATCTGTTGGATGAGATCCGACAGAAACAGGAGACCTGCCCGGCTTTGCAGAGGATCAGAGATAGGATGTCTCGAGATGAGGCACCCTAGTTTCTGCTTGGAGCAGATGGAGTTTTGAGGCGCCGCGGTCGCGTCTGTGTACCTGCTGATACAGAGTTGAGGCAGAGGATTTTACAGGAGGCTCACTGTACACCTTACTCTGTACATCCAGGTACGAGTAAGATGTATCAGGATTTGAGACATATGTACTGGTGAGGAGGGTTGAAGCCCGATGTAGCCAGATTTGTAGCTCAGTGTGCGACCTGCCAGCAGGTCAAGATCGAGCATTTCAGACCTGGAGGTGAGCTCCATCCACTTCCTGTTCCACAGAGGAAGTGGGAGGACGTCACCATGGATTCTGTGACCTGACTGAGGCTGAGCCGGAGTTTTGATGCCATCTAGGTTATAGTAGACAGATTGACGAAGACGGCACGTTTTATTCCTATCAGGGAGACGTGGCTGGTGAGCAGATTAGCTGAGGAGTACACTAGGCAGATAGTGAGACTCCATGGTGTACCGAGGACGATCGTCTCAGATAGAGATGGGCGATTTACCTCGAGATTTTGGCAGCAGATTCAGACTGCCCCGGGGACGAGTTTGCACTTCACGACTGTGTTTCATCCTCAGACAGATGGTCAGTCAGAGAGGACCATTCAGACCTTGGAGGATATGCTGCGAGCTTGTGTGTTGGATTGGGGGCAAGTGTGGACAGATCATCTCCCACTTGTTGAGTTCTCCTACAACAACAGCTGGCATGCATCTATTGGGATGGCCCCATATGAGGCACTGTATAGACAGAGATGTCGTACTCCGTTATGCTGGGATGAGCAAAGCAGTGTCAGTGGTTTAGCACCTGATCAGATTCAGGATGATATGGCTCGGGTAGCATTGATCAGACAGCATATGCTGACTGCACAGAGCCGTCAGAAGTCTTATGCTGATAGGAGGCGTAGACCTCTAGAGTTCAGGGTTGGAGCCCATGTGTGGCTGAGAGTGTCCCCGACACGAGGTGTTAGGCGTTTTGGCATTAAGGGGAAGTTGAGTCCCCGATATGTCGGACCGTTCGAGATTCTGGATCGGGTTGGGAGCGCAGCTTACAGGTTAGCCTTGCCTCCGAGATTAGAGGGTGTTCACCCTGTATTTCATGTGTCTTAGCTGAGGGAGTACATACTTGATCCGAGACACATTGTGAGTTATGAGGATTTGGTGGTTGAGCCGGACCACACGTTTGTAGAGCATCCTATTGCAGTCCTAGAGCGAGGTATGAGACGCCTGCGTTCGAAGGACATCCGTATGTTGAGGATACAGTGGTCGAGACGAGGACTTGAGGAGGCTACATGGGAGACTGAGGATAATATCCAGAGGAACTATCCAGAGTTTTATGCAGAGATGGGTGCACCAGTAGGATCACCGAGTAGATCTTAGTACTAGCTTGGTGAGTCTTATGTGTTTATATGCTTATATGCTATGATGTGTTTATTTTCATGCTAGCCTTGATGTGATTATGATTTTATTAGATCTTGTTATGCTAGTATGATTCTTGTTTATAGCTGGAGAGGGTTCTTTCCTCCATGCTATTGTGATACTTGTATATAGCTGGAGATGGTTCTTTCCTCCATGCTATTTTGATGGACATAGTAGTGTTGGAGATGTACTTACTCCATGCCCTTCTGTTATGGTTATGATACGGCTAGAGATGTGCTTCCTCTATGCCTTGTGATATGTTTATGGTTTGGCTAGAGATGATTTCCCTCTAGGCCCTGAATAGTATAGTTTACTGCTGGAGTTGATGATTTCCTCCATGCTTATGTTTGAGGTTATAGAGAGTGTACCTCGGCTGCCGAGTCCGAGTGTTTTCAGGATCTTGCAAGTTTCGGGACGAAACTTGTTTTTAGGGGGGTGAGATGTGAGAGCCTTTCTTTCGGACCGAGATCGGACCATAGCCGAGATTGGCTTTGGTCCAAGATTAGCCTTACCCCACCCGCGGGCACGTTTGCCGCCCCTGCGGCCCTGTGATCCGCCCCTGCGGGTTACGGCGGCTGCAGCCGGTTTTGTTGACTTCCTTGACCCGTGCTTTACCTTCTTACCTTACCTTCTCTTACCTTGCTGAGCAAGGGTTTCACTTCTTCACTTCACTTCTCCAACTACCTACGTCCACCTTGCTTATCCTTCTTCCCTTGTGAGCTTGTTCTTGTTTTCCTTGGAGTTGGCTTTGGAAGTGTACTTGTGGTTGTGTGCTGATGCTAGTGTGTGTTTTGCTGTGCTTGGAAGCCAGCCTTGGTGTTGATGATCCTCCCTGCAGCCTATAACCTTCAGTAGTGGTGAGTGCTTGTTCTTCTCCTACTCTTCTTCTTTGATTCCATCTCTTTAGCCTTAGGTTTAGATGTATGTTGATCCTAGTTTGATGTTGGAACATGTATGTATATGTTTGTATGTGGTTTTGGATGATTGAAGACGTAATTGATCAAGTGACGAGCCGAAGAGAAGCTGCGAAGTGTCGTTCTGCACTGTCACCGCCCCCGCGGCTACCGTGCCACAGCGCCTGCGTCGTGCCAGCGGCGTGCCTGCGCTTGCCTGTGTTCTGTGTCACCGCCCCTACGGCTTCTACCTTCCGCGCCTGCGGGTGACCCCTTCCGCCCCTACGGTCTTAGTTCACGCAGGTGCGTGTTGTCCCGGAACTACTTATAGTCAAGTAGTTTCCTTTCCTTTCTAGTACGAGGGCTAGTATCATGCTAGGTACCGGTTTATGACGAGTATGATATAGTTATGCCGGTTACGGCTTTGAGGTTTACGAGTTGGAATTGATCCCTTATGGATCCCTTGGGTCTAGGTGTGACCCTTTGTGTGTGATAGGATTGTGATATATATTTGTGTGTCTTGTATAGGTTGTGTTGTCCTCCAGTTGGAGTAGACGTTTCTGGGTTTTGCTCGTAGCGAGATACTTCTGAGATTGAGGTAAGTCCATAGGACTTACTTAGCTGACATCCTTATATTGGATGTGTGCATGAGTGGTGTTTGTTATATGCTTTATAGCATGCTTCATGTTGGTCACCGACCTATGTTATATTGACCGCCCATTGTAGTGGTTGTGACAACTTACCCTTTCATCCCGTAGAGGAGTTTGGGAAGTTCTCTGTACGCTAGCTAGACTTGGTATATGGGAAAGGTACTGATACCACTCCTTATGGTATACGGGAAGGTGCGCTGATACAACTCCAGGTAGTTATTGCACGCAGAGGCGAGGATTATATTCCTCGTGTCACTTATTTTCATATACTGATTTATATACTCCTGTGTGTTTAACGTTATAAAGATAATAAACCGGGTAAATGTGTGATATCATGTGGATGTGTTATTGTTTATATGATGTGTGGTTGTGCTCTTGCCTATCTTATATTTGTATGGTTAGCTAACGGTTTTATACAATGTTGTAGATCCTTTGCAGGTTAGGAGAACTGTAGAGTGATCCGGAGGGGTGATCTGCTGAGGGTCCCTTACACAGGGCGAACTCGTGGGTTTTGGGTTATTTATATTGTACGGATTTATGGTTGACTTTTGTACTCAGCAGTACTGTGTATTACTCTTGATCAGTATATATATATACATCAGTTTTATGTTTTGTTTTAATCTATCAGTGTCTTGTTGAAAGATTCAGTGAAGTTGTTGTCAGGCTAGGGCCAGGATCCATTTTGAGATCCTAAAGCCCAGTAGCACTCCGAGTCCTACGGATTCGGGGTGTTACAGAATGACTTCTTCATGCTCTAACGGCATGACAAAGAAGTCAACAAGTAACACACGGGTCCCTATAGAAATGGGACAGTCACGAATCTCATGGTTACCTCTGACCCTACTACCATCGGGTAACCCTATACTAAAGGGTATCCCCTCAATCATATCTAGACTCAGACGCTCAACACATGCGTCAGAAATAAAAGAGTGCGTAGCACCCGTATCAAACAAGACTCTAACAGGTAAACCATGGATCATAATGGTACCTGTAGCAGTCGGTGCAGCTGGCTCCTCTGCACTCCTCAGCTCAAAAACTCGACCCTGTAGTCCTCTGGTGTCCGTGGTACTCCCACCACGACCTCTGCCTCTACTCGGCCCAAGAGCAGATCCTTGAGTCGTAGGGCGATCTGGGACCCTCTGTTGTCCCTGAGTCTGCTGCTACTGAGGTGGCATCTGCCCACCTCCCGCTGCACTGGCAGGAGAAGAACCCTGCTGTGATGAAGCTCCACCCCGTCTACAGAAAATATGTCGGTGACCTAGTCTGCCCCAGATGTAGCAAGTCATTGTCTGCCTCGTGCACTCTGACCGCATATGTCCATAACAACCACAGTTGTAACACTGTACTCCCTTATCTGCAACTGGTGCATATGAGGGATGACTCTGGCGACTCTGACCTCGCCTTGCACTAGCAGCCCCACCAGCACCACTGGTCTGCCTAGTACGCTGTCTCTTCTCAGACCCTCCGGTCTGAGGAGCTCTCCTCTGACTAGCCCGCTCCCTCTCGTTGTCGGAAGCTCGGTCCTGATAATCCATCAGAGACTCACAGTGGAAACCCGCCATGTAGGTACGGGTAGTATCCCTCAGTCGTCGGGAAAACAGATATACATGCTGATCTTCAGAAGGTGCAGCTGGTCCCAGCAATGTCAGCTCCTCCTGGAATCTCCTAATAGCCTCAGAGACTGGTACATCCTTGAACCCAGCCTCTACAAAGTCTCGTAGTTTCTCCCTCCTCAGTGAGGCAGGGCATAAACGCTCTCTGATCATAGTCCTCATCTGCTCATAACGGGTAATCTGTACTCGTACAGACCTCCACCAGTGTTGTGCCAAATCTCTGAACAGAGTCTGCACCAACTCGATCTGTCTGTCAGCAGGACACCTAATAGACTCCAGAGCTGAGTCCACATGTCCAATCCAAAGCTCAACCTCCAACCCCACCTTCCTAGAGAAAGGGGGTACACCCATCTGATGGAATGTCTTCAACCAAGTATCTGGTCGAGGCCCTCTATGCTCCTCTGTAGCTCGAGCAATCTCAGCAACAGGTGCCGGTGCAGCTGACACAGATATACATGTTGATCTTCAGAAGGTGCAGATGGTCCCAGCAATGTCAGCTCCTCCTAGAATCTCCTAATAGCCTCAGAGACTGGTACATCCTTGAACCCAGCCTCTACAAAGTCTCGTAGTTTCTCCCTCCTCAGTGAGGCAGGGCATAAACGCTCTCTGATCATAGTCCTCATCTGCTCATAACTGGTAATTTGTACTCGTACAGACCTCCACCAGTGTTGTGCCAAATCTCTGAACAAAGTCTGCACCAACTCGATCTGTCTGTCAGCAGGACACCTAATAGACTCCAGAGCTGAGTCCACATGTCCAATCCAAAGCTCAACCTCCAACCCCACCTTCCCAGAGAAAGGGGGTACACCCATCTGATGGAATGTCTTCAACCAAGTATCTGGTCGAGGCCCTCTATGCTCCTCTGTAGCTCGAGCAATCTCAGCAACAGGTGCCGGTGCAGCTGACACATGAGTAATCCCATGGGATCTCTCAGACGATCCCTCGTGTGCTGGCAGATCCGGAATAGGTCTACCCGCTCTAGCAGCCTCCTCCACTGGCCGGATATACTTGCGGAACTCTGGTCCTCCCATGGAGACATAATCCGAGTCATCTGACTAGACTCGTTGTGGACCCTGTCTCCCAGCTATGCCGTTCCCAGTCTCAGGGACGACACTCTCAACAACATCAGCATGAACCTCCTCTGCTGCACGTGGATCAACAACAGGAATTCTACCCCGTCCTCTACCTAGAGGAGGTCTACCCCTACCCCGTCCAGCTGCAGTTAAGGCTCTAGTCTGAACCATCTGCAAAGGACACAAACCTAACTCAGAAGGCTATATATATGTCGTATGTATAAATATATATCAAATCAATCACAACAGAATATCTATATATATATCTATATTGTCGAGATCTTCAGAGGGGCGATGGCTCACATACACGATATCCCAAGACATTTTGTAATCATTTCAAAACCAAAACCTTTTGAAAAGTCAGACCCCTTTTGGGTTCTGTTTATTTATCTATTCGACCTTTATCGCAGATTACTAGTGCCATTGTTGTCAACCTTGGCTCTAATACCAACTTTGTAACACCCCGAATCCGTAGGACTCAAGGTGCTACTGGGCTAGGATCTCACAATGGATCCTGACCCTAGCCTAACAACAAGTTCACTGAATCTTACAACAAGGCACAGATAGATTAAAACAAAACATGAAACTGTTATAGATATATATCAAAAGGTAATACAAAAGTACCGCTGAGTACAAATAAAACAACACTGTACAACAAAATATCCCATAATCCCCGATAACGACCCAGTGTACGGAGCCCTCAGCGGATCACCCACTCTGGATCACTCTGCAGCTCTTCTAACCTGCAAAGGATCTACAACACGGTATAAAACCGTTAGCTAACCATACACATATATATAGAGATGCAAAAGCACAACCACACATCAGAAATCATAACAAATCATCATGCTTTCACACATTTACCCGGTTTATTATCTTTAATAAGTCCAATCACTTAATCGTATAAATTAAATATATATCTGAATATGAATATATGTGACACGAGGAATATAACCCTTGCCTCTAGGTGCTCATGGAAGCTGGAGTGATCCCTGGTCACACCCACCCGTTATTAACTTTGTGATTCGTTATTAACTTTGTGATTATCATACCAGTATACCACGAATTCAATACAATAAAATTTAAAGAAGCATACACATACACCAGAAGTGGCTACGCCGTTACGGCCACTGCCGTTGTCCAAAACCTATATAATATTAAGTTTACAACAAACCCCACTACGATGCTCATTTAAAGTTTGTTTTTTTGGTAAGGTGCTCATTTCAAGTTTTGTAGAAGAAGAAAATACGAAGATTATTTTTTATATTTTTTGGTTTGACAAAGATTAATCTATTCTTATATACAAAAATGTGTTTTTTGCTCGATTGGTTCGGAGTCGGGATAGAAATCCCAACTCAACCCATCAAATGAAGATATTTTCCTTGAGTTTTGTTGAAGATTAGATTAGCCTACGAATTTTTAATACCTTCCAATTGAATTTCCAATACTTAATACTTGATTTTTTTTGTAATTAGTATATTACTATAAATAGGTGCAAAGAGAGCGTTTGTGAAAATTAAATATAATATTTCATATATAAAACTTGTGGTGATCTAGAAAAATTTTATAAATTTATAATCTGAAATCTTTCGTTCCAATAAATTGTTGTTACCAAATACAAGAATCGGCTTAAGCAATTCCCAAACCAATTTTTGATTCCCTAGAAATCATACTAAATAACCTTTACCATGTGTTCAACCAAACGAAAACATAGAAGGTTTTCTTAACGTGGATCACTTCTCAATGTTAATTAAGTTCAAAATAAAACATAATGGTCTAATCACTACAAAAATATGACCAGTTGGTAACGCTTAGTAGCAACAAATCAATCATGAATATGCAATAGTAATAGCTACGATTGAGGCACGGTTCGCCTTCAGCCAGCCACAGTTTTAGAAATGCATGGCTATATATGCCGTAACTAAAAACAGCAACAGGTCAATCGTAGCAATCAGCCAAGGACTGTTAGCAACAGTATGCCGTTAGTAACTAGCCACGGATACGATGTGGCCATCTAAGAATGTCAATTCAACCATAAGCAATACTCTAACCGTGACCACAATATGTGTGTTCGTCTTTGCCTAAACTCATGGCAAAGGCAGTGAGCAAGTTGTTACTTTCTTGAACAATGAATGCAATTTACTAAGAGAAGCATTTAGGTACATTTCCTTTTTACTATAAATTCAGACATTTTTGATACATTCTAAATTATTAGTTTTATTTTTAAGAAAGCAGTGAAAGCCAATTGGGATGCACTTATAAGAGAATTTCGATCTTCTTCTCTGTTTTTGTTTTGATTTCCTTCTACATTTGTATTTGTCAATTTGGTACACAGGACTTCAGTAGATTGATCAGTCAATCAGAGGATTACTACCAATATGCGGAGATTTTTGTTTCCAACAATTAATTTCAATGATAATTATTATTTTTGACTAATTTGTCAGTCGCATTGATGCATGCAGGAGGCTTAATCCGGTTACCAAAACTCGATGGGAAAACGTTGCTGCTTCGTATCAGCCTGTAAATGAGCTCTCACATTTTCTCTTCTTGTTATATATATATATATATATATATATATATATATATATATATATATATATATATATATATATATATATATATATATATATATATATATATCTTATTAATACATAAGGAGTTGATGTATCTTGCTAGATGTTTCTGGACGATCTACTTGATCTTTGACTGCATACTGTTTTGCTTTCTTGTTTATTTGATTGTTGGATCTGTTGTTTTTTGTGTAGACATACATGTTCAAGTATGACAGTGTTCACGGTCAGTGGAAGCACCACGGCGTGAAGGTTGAGGACGAGAAGACTCTTCTCTTCGGTGAGAAAGAAGTAGTTGTCTTCGATCCAGGTAAACTTCTAGATTTCTAATTCTGAAGTGTAGCTATTTCTAATTCTGAAGTGTAGTTTGCATCTACTCATATCGAATTGATAGGATTTATGTTTTGGATCATTCTAATTGTATTATTACTGGTTTGTTGTACCCGGGAACCCAGAGGAGATCCCATGGGGTTTAACTGGTGTTGACTTCGTTGTTGAGTCTACTGGAGTCTACACCGATAAGGACAAGGTTGTTGCTCACTTGAAGGTATCGGATTGTTTCTCTTTATAATTTTGTGGTGTTTGTTGTGTATTAGTTGGTGTTGATAGCGTTACTAATAATGTTGTAGAGCAATTATCTCTACTTCCATTCATGTGTGCTTCCATCAGTGTTTTTTTTTATTCAGCATGTGGTTTGTTTTTCTGGTGTTTTTTCCCCATTGATTCAAATGCTTAGTTCGGCGGCGATCCAGTGGAGCCACATCGGTGTTTTACAATATATATATATATATATGTGTGTGTGTGTTGGGATTGTTAACTTTTTGTAATGTTTGTCATGTCACTTTGGGTCTGTTTCGATGGGTATCATACTTTGAAAAAAGGATTAATAGTCTGTAGCTAAGAATTATCTCCTTCAGTTATGTATTTTACTTTTCATGCTTATAATTTTAATGCCACTAAATTATGTTATTTTATTACATAAATAAGTTGGGTACATATCAAATGATGTATATGAATTGTCCTTTCTTGTGATACTTTTCATAATGGTCTCAGTTTGAAGCTATTGTAAATCCGTAAGGTAATCCCATTGTTGATCTCTACTACTAATTTTGATATTCATGTTTTTCATACATTGTATGTTGTGATGACAGTTATACAGATAGAAGAAAATGGATACTGATGTTCGCTGGTTTTACGCCCCTATAAACCTTTATCAATAATAATAAAGACCTATAAGTTTAGTAAAAATCACGGTATGCTTTAAATTTGTAAAACAAGAAATAAACACCCAAATTGTAGCGAACCCACGGTGTATGGGTCAATAACAGTAAAAGTATTCAAGGTCGATCTCAGGGACTGGGAGGATTAATTTGCAACATTAATTAAAAGTAGGATAGATCTAGAATAAGTAGGGGTTGGAAAAGATAAGGGAAACAAATCAAAAAGGTTTTTAAAGGGGTTTTAAAGGACTCGCAATCAATTGTCACTATTGATTGAAAGTCAAAACAAACAAACAAAAAGGAAAAACAAAGAAAATCAAGTTAAAAGAAAGAAAATGGATTTCAAGGTTTCAAGATCATTGTTTATACATATGAACTCAGGAAAACTCATAAGGCATCTATGACTGGTAAGCACAGGGATGAACGTTTCTAAGTTGATGGTCTATTACTGGATAAGTTTCAAGACCATCTAGTTCCAAACCAAACTACCTATTACCGGTAAGTCTCAAGGGAGAGAGGTAGGAAATTCTAAACAAATCAAACTACAAACTAAGGGAAGGTAAACCATCACCGGTAAGTCTCAGGTATTACCCTACTTAGCAGGAAAAATCTCGGTCTGATCGACCGAGATCAAGACCAAGATGGAGACTGAGATTTTGCAACAGTAGGTTCAACACGTTGGGAACTTTGAAATCTTGGCCGAGATCAAGAAATCTCGGCCGAGATTTGACCATCTCGGTCCGAGATCCATGGATCTCGGCCGAGATCATGGACCATCTCGTTCAGTCAAACCGAGATCAAGCCATCTCGGTCCGAGATCATAGAATCTCGGCCGAGATCAGGCTATCTCGGTCCGAGATGTTGTCTGCTTTGTTCCTTCGCGCCTTTAGCTCGATTCCTTTCCCTTTCCAGTGCACGTACGCTCGCTCCAATGCTTCCACTTCGAGGCTTGATCCTCAAATACGTCGTTTTAGCTCCATAATGTGCCAAATCCCCTACAAAGCCACAACTAGTGTGTGTTGACATCTATTCTTGCAAAGTAACACTAAACAAGCATAAATGACACAAACTAACGCTAAAACGTGAATGCGAAAAGGGAAAATCTAACTAATGCAAGACTGCAACATATCGATAAATCATGTTATCAACTGACGTGCCAAATATCAAGAAATGGATTGTGTTGTACCCTGTATACATGAAAGCATGTGAAAGCCCTAGAAACTGGTGATTGTTGTAAACATCTTGGGCTTAACACGGATCTTGAGCACTTTCTAATACTCTGAAGGGCAACTTGATAAGGCGAAAGAATAATGTATGATTTTTTTTCCTTCTAGTGTGTGCAGGTGGCAAGATCAAGCTCAATGACTCTTACAGCCCGGTATTCCTTATAACAGGGAATGCCTCCAAGTATCACGGCAACACTACGCTCTAAACTACAGACATTACCAGTGAAAGAAGAGGTATAAGTTAAAATTTGGTTACTTGTGAATGAGACACCACTTGTGATTTTGTTAATATATCTTAACTATTAAAGTTAATTGAGCTACCATCTTTTGGTCATGAAGGTAAATATAAGACACCACATATGAATTTAGATCACTGTCATCAGTGAAAAATTCTCATGTGGATTTAAACTATCACAATGATCATAATTATTAGAAGAAACACCATACATATAATAGCTTTTTATTCTATGAGTTCCGTTAATTTTCTGGAATGGCATAGTACCTTTATAAAAATGTAGTTGTTCATTAATGGATCGCAAAAAGATAATTTACGGGAGTATCTATCTAACCTATATTGTTCTGGTAATAACAATGCATGTTTTTTTTTAATCTAGATTGTCCCATACATGAGTTTGACATGTAATGTATAAAGAAGATACTTTACATATTCTAGACTAGATTCCAACTCTTGACTTTCTGATTTCTTTGACGCACCGTCACATTGAGGATTTGGCTCTGCTTGCTTCCCATGAACCTGGTGTATTATCTGAATTCTTTTTCTGCGCCTGGAAGAGCACATCTTTGGGGATAAAGTGATTAATATTGCTGCTTCAAGGAGGGATTCCTAAGCCTTTGTCCACAACGATTTGATCCCACTACAACTGTTGTTTTGCCTGCACCGAACATCCCGATCGACATCAACGTAGTCTCAACATCATTCTTCTTAAAACCATATTTGAAACCCTCGGTTGGATTCCTAAGACTTTTCCACAGCGATTTCATCCCACTGCAACTGTTGTTTTGCCTGCGCCGAACATCCGATTGACCATCCCGATTTGATGTCACTGCAAATGTTGTTTTGCCTGCAACTGATGTTCACACACTCAAGCTCCCCATACATCGACATCAACGCAGTCTCAACATCATTCTTTCTCCAAACCACATTTGAAACCCTCGATCGGATTTTCGGTTGTTTTGCCACATCGATTCCTAAGACTTTGTCCACATCGATTTGATCCCACTGCAACTGTTGTTTTCCCTGCAAAAAACATCCCGATCGAGGGTTTCAAAAATGGTTTGGAGAAAAATGATGTTGAGACTGTGTTGATTTCGATGTATGGGGAGCTTGAGTGCGTGAACATCAGTTGCACGCAAAACAACATTTGCAGTGGGATCAAATCGGGATGGTCAATCGGATGTTCGGGGCAGGCAAAACAGCAGTTGCAGTGGGATCAAATCGTTGTGGACAAAGTCTTAGGCAAATGATATGACGTGTTAAGATAGTAGAATTTTTACCTTCATTAGGTCTTAACTATGTGATTATGCTAATGGTGTATTGCGTGACAGACATGAAAACACAACACACAAGATCTAAAGTTTCCACTTAGTTTACCAAAACAAACAAGCCAAAGATATGATCCAAATTCATAGGAAAAGACCTGTGGCTCAATCGTAGTGTTCACAGTTTACCATCCTACTACAATCAGTACTAATAATGAAAATCAGCACCTCTACTACAATCAGTACTAATACTGAAAATTACTGCATTACTTACCACCAACCACGAATTTCTTCGGGCCACCAGTAAACGTTCCAACCGCGTTGTTGGAAGGAAGGTCTACCGGCACATCATCGCATGAAATCCTAAGATACCACCTGCGACGCTTCTTTCCATCCCTTCCAATCCCATTTCCACCTTCTCTTGAGAGTTTGACGTGAGATCTTAGTTTAAGTGGTATTATTGTGTTTTTCATTCAATCTTTATCAACCAAGTTGTTTTAGATCCGTTGTGTTAGAGTTTGTCTTTGTTTTGGATTTGACACCCTTCCTTGTCAATTTCTAAAATATAATCACATCACCGACAAAGTTCTTGGCGTCGGCGTGACTAATGGGGCGGAAAACGAAAGGCATTGGCGTGGAAGAAGATGATCCAGGCGGAGGCATAGGGACACAGCCAGCAACGGAAGTGTCAACGGGGGAAGGCACGCGGCGGAGTCAAGGGGCGCCTAAGGATGGACAAACAAAGACAAAGGCACCGGCGGCGGAAATTACTAGGAGAAGTCAAGGGCGACGGCGGCGCTAGCGGCGGAAGTCCCAAGGCGGAGTCATGGAGAAGCTAGGGCTGTGCCGGCGCCGGAGATACCTTCCAAATTCGGGGAATATGTTACCAAAAGAGATAGCACAAATCATGGAAATAAAGGCCATACTTCCCTAATTGGTGACGCCTTGATTGGAAGCCTTGGTATGCATGGAAATGATGGCAATATGCTATCCAATTCGGAAACATATCAAAAAATACAAGATAAGAAAGGAAATGCCAAAGATAGTGTCCAAAGCTATGGGACGGCTGGCCTGCCGGCGCCGGTTGGCACGCCGATGACAAGGCATGAATCAAAAATTCCAAAGCCACCACCAAGGCAAGCTACCCCTATCCCGCGACCTCCCTCAATGAAGACGACGGAATCATTGTTATGGGGGATGATGCCGGCGCTGCCACTACCGCCGCCGCCTCTTCCGCCGCCGTGAAGATACAAGGTGAGAATTTAACTTTAAATGTTTTGGAGTCTAAAATTCATCTAATCTTGCAAGGGGCCAGAAGACGAGGGACTACCATGGAAGCAAGCAAGGTTGCTGGAGGGAGTCATGAAGGCGCCGGTCATGCCAATAATCATGGTGCCGATGCGAGGGAGATAAAGAAAATGATGTCAATAGAGGTAAGAGGAACTTAGTTGGTTTGGATACTGAAATTGGTACGACAATTGTGCAGGTTGGGAATAAGGTTTCGGCGGCTACTAGCTCAGGCGGACAAGGCATACCTAGGAATGACATGATCAATGAACAAGGACAAATGACCAATACGGATGGGAAGATGATGTTAACAGCTCACGCCACTGAAACTGGCCGACTAATATGGCCATAGGAGTCCAGAACTGAAGAGAAATGACCAAGGCGGACATGTGGCCAAAAGGACAACTTTGGAGGCACAAGTAAGTCAAAGAAGTGCCAAGGAGGGCAAAATGATGTCAATGGCCTCTGCCGTTTAAATTGCGCGCCGACCAACTTGACCATAAGAAGTCCAGAAATGGAGGAATTAGGCAAGGCGGACAAGGGACGAAACAGACGGACTTGGAGGCCAAAAGGCCAAGGGAGTGCCATGGCGGGGAAGACGATGTCAATGGCCTCTGCCGTTGAAATTGGCCCTACCAACTTGACCATAAGAAGTCCAGAAATGGAGGAATTAGGCCAAGGCGGACAAGGGACGAAACGGACGGACTTGGAGGCCAAAAAAGGCCAAGGGACTGTCATGGCGGGGAAGACGGTGTCAATGGCCTCTTCCGTTGAAATTGGCCCAACCAACATGACTATGAGGAGTCCAGAAATGGAGGAATTAGGCCAAGGCGGACAAGGGTTGAAACAAACGGACTTGGAGGCACCAAAAGGTAAAGGGAGTGCCATGGGAGAGGAAGCGGGTCAATGGCCTCTGCCGTTGAAATTGGCCCAACCAATATGACTATGAGGAGTCCAGAAATGGAGGAATTAGGCCAAGGCGGACAAATGATCAAGGCAGCAAGTAACAACGGTCAAAATGGAACAAGTAGTGCTATGGGCGTGAATATGAACGATTTAGCCTCGGCCTTCAAATTCACCCGACCTAATCCATTGTTGGGAAGCTAATGGAGGTGGAAGCGGGCTCAGGCGGGGACTTTGGACTTTCTAATGGAGATGACGACGTTTAGCGAGGAAGCTAGCAAAGGCGTTGGTTTTATCATTAGGGAGCAACCATGCTGCAGCCACCCTAAAGTCAGGTATGACGGTTAATAATGATCATTCTCATATAGCTATACTTGGTGATGATAAGTTGCAGGACGGGGAACGATAAGTGTACTGCCGATGGCCATTTGATGTGCTTGATAATCGCCAACCATGGAGGGACTGACACGGGCCGTAGGAGATAAAGAACAGCCAAGTCATCTAGCCATGTCGGTAGCAGAATCGGTCTTGCTTGAGGAAGACCGAACAGGTATTGACTATGAAACGTTAATGATTGCAATGATATCTTGTCTGATAATGAATGTATGCCTACTGAGGATTTAACCAATCGGATTCTGCATGCTCTTGCTTTGTTATCGGGAAATATCTATGATTCGGGAATGGAAAATAGTGACGGCATGCAACTAGCTAGAATTGAATCACATGAAGTTAATAATGATGGACCAAGTAATATTGCTTTAACTGCTAATAATAGCATGCCTGATAATACTACTACTGATATGATTGTGTATGACACTAATGTCAATGTTGTTGATAATGTGTCTGCTGTTAATGTTATGCATGCTCCGCAAGTTAATGCTACTACTTCTAGACCTATGATTATTACACATAGGGACTGCTCAGCTACCTTTGGCTTCTAGGACTATTACCAGGATTGGATCTAATGCTACTGCTGATAAAACACCATTGATAATAATGAATTTTCTGATCTGCCCCGCAAGGGTGTTAGTAACACGGGAGGTATGGCCAATCCAAAGCAAAATGCATGGACCAGACCTCCACAAAAAATCTTTATGAATAGGGGAATAGGAGGTACCCTCTCGTATACCCCCAAACTGGGGAAACGGTCAAAATTAAATGTACTGAAGCTTTTCCTAAGGAGCAGGTTTGGGGTAGTTGCTTTTTTAGGACAGTATGTAGGATACAACCGGGGTATTTTTAAAAGACCTTCAACAAACTTGGGGGGTTCAATCGAGACTTAGGATGGAAGCTGGGGTGGATGATTTTCATGTTTGATAATGATAATGGTAGGGACAAGGTCCTTAGGGAGGGCGTATTCAAATACATGGGAGGCCCCTAATCCTCAAACTTGTCCTGACAAGTTTGTTTTTAACAAAAGGGATGTTGCAACTATACCCCTCTGGGTTAGAATGTATGGCATCCCTAATGACTTCTGGTCCCCAGAGATCTTAAGTCGGGTTGCCTCCATGATCGGTAAGCCTTTACATATGGACCCGTCACGGGAGAAAGGAAAAGGGGATCGTATGCCAGAGTGCTCATTGAAATTAACTTTGCTAAGGATGTTAAGAAGGAGATTACCCTAGAATTTGATGATGGCGTAAGCGTTGATGGCGTAAGCGTGGTTTGCATTGTGCTTATAGAAAATGAGCCACATTGTTGTAAAGGTTGTTTTACTTTTGGCCATAAGGAAGAGGAGTGCACCTTTAAGGAGAAAAGAGGGAACTTGGGAGTTAGGACTAAGGCCAGAACTGGTGAGGATAATAATCTTAACAAGGGTCAAAATAATAATGATATTAGAAAAGATAAAGGGAAAGACAATGATGTCCCACAAAACCATGATAATGAGAAAACGGCTAATGAGGGTACAAGACGTTATACCATAGCTGAAAAAGGAAAAACTAAGGTAGGAGAAGAGACTACAATCCTTGAGAAAAAGGGTGAGACTAAAGTTGGAAAGGCTACTATTGTCAGTAGACCTACGACTGATGTCGAGAGGCCCATGAGCAAGTCCGCCATTAGACATCGTCGACGCCGTGAGGCGAAGATGACTGTTAATGACGAGACTTTGGAAGTGGAGGTCAGCCGGGTGGCTTCTATAAAGGCAACTTTGGTAGAGGGTGACCGAAGCAACCAAAAGAAGGATCGGAAATCTAAGGATGAAAGCACTAAAAAGGGATCAGCTCATAAAGTTGATGCTAAGAGAACTAGTGTGGTCTCTCCAAAACCTAAGTCCAAACATTCCTCTGGGAAAAATAGTACTGTTGTTGAGAGGGAGGAAGAGACTAGGTATGAGGATGAGAATAGTAGTACGGATATGGGATCTAATGATTCCAGCACGGATGATACCTACACTGAGGGTAGTGAGACTGAGGTGGACACTAGAAGACACATATATGAGGAAACCACGGGGGTTGAGGAGGAGTCAGAGGATAGTACAGAGGAGTCCGATCAGGATAGAGAGGTTGAGAAGGTTAGTGTTGAGAGTAAGAGGAAGTCCTTTAGTACCCCTAACATCAAAACTTCTAATGCCTTTAAAGCCCTGGACCTTGAGGCGGATAACGGTAAAGATACTGACAGGGATGAGGGGTTCCAGAGAGTCCAATCGCGATCTGACAGGCGTGCACACCACACCCAGAAGATCAGAGACATCAGTGGTAAGGCTAAGACCCAAGAAATGACTATAGCCCCTAGAATTAGGAAGCATCAGAGGAGGGAAGTGGTAGCTATCCCGGAGCGTAGGTCTATGAGGCTAGCCTCTAGTTCACATATGAGGGCAGATATCAGGGCCCAGGGGAGGACCACAAGATAGACGGTCTCCCGATGAGTGTTATCTCTTGGAATGTCCCGGGGTTTACCCAACCCCGGAAACAAAAAGGGTTGACCGAGCTTCTGAGGGAGTTTGATGGGTGCTTATGTGGTGTACTTGGGACCAAGTACGAGTCTAGACCTTTAGATATCCATCGTGTGATGGCCTCCAGTTTCCCAAACTGGAAGTATGTCACTAACTTTGAGATTGATGATAGGTGCGGCATACTTGTTCTCTAGGATGATACCCGTCTTGACCTTGCTGTAGGAGAGATTGGGGAGTTGTTTATTACTGTTTTAGTTACTTGTAGAGTAACTGGAGTGCAGTACGGGGTGTGTTTTGTCTATAGGAAAGGTAGCATTGCCTATAGAAGGCAAGTGTGGGACCCCATTAGACGTTGGTTTAGGGACTACTCTTTGCCCTGGATGGTTTTGGGAGACTTTAATAATGTCATGTATCCTGATGAGAGGATTAACGGGGATCATGTACGGATGTACGAGTGCAGGGGTATGTTGGATGCATGTCAGGATCTTGGACTCATAGATGTACCTTTCACAAGTGATAACAAGTTCACTTGGACTAATGGTACCATCTGGAGTAGGATAAACAGGATTTTTGTTAATTCTGACTTGTTGGACCAGGAGATGTATTGCCGTGCTAGTTTTCCGAATAAGTGACAGTTTTCAGATCATAAGCCGGCTATAGCGCATCTTATTCGACGTCCCCGGGCTGGAAAGCCTAATTTCAAGTTCTTTAATATGTGGACGGGCCATGACCAGTTCCAGGAGATTGTTAAGGAGAACTGGAAGTGTCACCTTAGGGGGACCTATCAATTCCGCCTTTGCAACCTTTTAGGGGTATGAAAGGACCTCTACGTGGGTTAAATAGGAGGCATTTTGGTCACATCTCTGAGAAGGCCAAATTGGCCAATGAGGAGTATGCCACTGTCCTTGAGCGTGTTAGGTTGGATCCGACATCTGAGGCCTTGCGGCCCAGCTGGATGGTTGTAGAACGAAAGCCAACAGGCTTTCTTCTGCTGAGAGGAGCTTCTTTGAACAACAGGCTAAGTCGAGGTTTGTCCTTAACAGTGATAGGACTACATCTTACTTCCATGATCTCATGAAGGCAAATGGACAAAGGAATTTTATTCCCACACTCCATTTACCTAATGGCTCTACCACCACTTCTTTGGAAGAAGTAGCGGATGAGTTTGTGACGTATTATCAGGGGTTGTTTGGGACTGAGAGGCGGGTAGAGGTACCTCCGAGGGATTGGTTTGCGGTGGGACCACGGGTTAAGGATCTGGACCAGGGGAGACTTATTGGATCAGTTTCTAATGATGAGATTAAGCAGGCTCTCTGGTCGATTGGAGACCTTAGGGCACTGGGTCCAGATGGTTTATCTTCCAAGTTCTTTAAGCAAACTTGGGAGACGACTGGGAGTGAGGTTTGTGCTGCTGTTAGGGAGTTCTTTGTTAATGGAAAACTGCTTAGGCAAATTAACCATACCTCGGTTTCTTTGATAGCAAAAGTAGATTCCCCAACTCGAGTAGACCAGTTTAGGCCTATCTCTTGTTGTAATGTTGTCTATAAAATCATCACTAAATTGATTGCAAACAGATTAGGGCCGTGTCTTGGGTATCTCATTGACCCGGCACAATCTGCTTTCATTCCAGGGAGGTTGATGTCAGATAACATTTTCCTTGTTCAGGAACTTTTACGGAGATATAGTGTCAAGAGGGATACTAAGCGGTGTTTCATGAACATTGACTTAGCTAAAGCTTATGACACGATATCCTGGCAGTTCCTCCGCTATGCCATGACAGAGTTGAGTTTCCCGACTAGGTTCATTGACTGGGTGATGGAGTGTGTCACCACGACATCCTACTCCATCCGGGTAAATAAGACAATGCATGGGTTATTTCCAGGGAAGCGCGGGCTTAGGCAAGGGTGCCCTATGTCTCCGTTGCTATTTGTCATCTGCATGGAATTCCTTTCCAAGATGATACGCAACGAGACTTCTAGGTCTGATTTCCGTTTTCATCAGCACTGTGAGGAACTTAGGATTTCTCACCTGATGTATGCGGATGATGTCGTCCTCTTTTGCAAAGGGGATGTTCAATCAGTAAGCATCCTTATGGACTGCTTACGCAGATTTGATAAGATTTCGGGATTAGCAGTTAGCCTCCCGAAATCTTCAATTTTCCTAGCCTCGGTTTCTGAAACAGAGGCAAATGAATTAACCTTGCTTTCGGGATTCTCTACGGGAATTTTTCCTTTCCGATATCTGGGAATCCCCATAGCACCTCATGTTTTACGTACGGGCAGTTGATTACACCCCACTCCTGGACAAGATTAGGAGGTACATCTGTGCGTGGAACAAGAGACATTTGTCTTTTGCAGGTAGACTTGAGCTTATCAGGACGGTCCTACAGGGTACAGAGAGCTTTTGGCTGTCTATACTACCGGTTCCCGTGCTGGTGATGGATAGGCTAACAGGACTATGCAGACAGTTCCTTTGGAGCTGGCCCAGAGTAGCTTGGACGCGAGTTTGCATGCCCAGGAGAGAGGGTGGTTTGGGTCTCCGTAACCTTAGGGGTTGGAACTCGGCATATATGTGTAAGTACTACTGGCACATTCATGCTAAGAGGGACAGCCTTTGGGTGAGGTGGATCCACCACATATACTTACAAGTGGTCGAGCCAGACCACTGGATGCCCCACAAACGTGACTCGCCTCTGGTGAACGCTATAGTCGGAGCCAGAGATGAGGTAGCCACGTTTGTGGATGAGGAGACGACATTGGAGGAGGTACTTGAGAGTTGCTGCCATGGTGGCAAGTTCATAGTTACAGACGCCTACGACATGATCAGAGAGCATGGAGAGGAGATGGACTGGTTCAGGATAGTGTGGGACACGGGCAACACGCTCAAGCACTGTTTTATCCTCTGGATGGCGATTCTAGGACGTCTATCCACCAGAGACAGATTACATTTCCTTGACATAGACCCTACCTGCCACTAGTGCGGCCTGGAGAATGAGTCACACGATCACTTGTTCTTTGGCTGCACTTATGGGAGGGAGGTTTGGAGGCAGGTCTGCTACGGATTCAGGATGTCCACATATATGACCACGAGGGCAGACGTCATAGCATATCTCCTGCACACTACACCAAGGAGGAGTTGGACGAGCAGAGCATGCATATACGCCTTCTCAGCGACGATCTACTACTTGTGGCATTCTAGGAATGCCCTGGTGTTTGACCGGAACAGGATCCCCATTGATATCCTGGTCCGGATGATTAGAGGGCATACCTACATATTACTTTATGAGGCCTTTCCAGCTAGAGTTGGAGAGAGGTTTGAGATTTAGCACTTTGTACATTTTTATGCCAGAGTTGTATTCTGCTCTTGGTCTGCACAGGTTTGATTTGTTTTTATATCCCGGACTTGAGACTCATTTGCTGATGGCTTTGCCGAAGGTGAATGATATCTTGATCCGTTGGCTAGGCACTTTGTTGGTCTATGAGTGTCCCTTTCTGCTGATTTGCCGAAGGTGGAGGGGCCTTGTGGATAGTGCCAGGTGGTTAATTTTATTTATTTTTACAATCAGTTGATGGTAGATGGTACGTTCAGGAGGTTTGCATGTCTACCGGGAGTACTAGGGCTTTTGCTTAGGCCTTATGTTTGTATGTTGATAAACTTTGTTGCATTGTAGACTTAGTCATGACCACTCTGGTCCTGGCTAAGCTACTTCTTCACACTCTTTTATGAATTTACCATTTACCGTCTAAGATACCACATGCGGGTCCACCATCTCCCGGAGTTGAAATAAACCGTCGTAGTAATATCAAAATTAAACTTGACAGTACCACGGATCGTATCCCCCTTGAATCCACTCAGAACCCAATTATCAACATACACTGAGGTAGCAACAAGCGTCGCAATGATATTTATCTGAGATTTCGTCGACTGGTCGAATGGAGAAAGACGATTTGAGGTGAGAAGGTCCGACCTGTAATAAACACCGGCATCGATGTGGTCATAGTAGACGTGGAACTTGGAGTTAGGGTTACCGACGGTGAAAAAAACGTTCCAGTTACCATAAACAGAAGATGAAGAAGATGAAACGTTCGGCTGCGTTTATGTCGATCGGGATGTTCGGACTGCGTTGATGTCGAGGGTTTCAAATATGATTTTGAAAATAATGATGTTGAGACTGCGTTGATGTCGATGTATGGGAGCTTGAGTGTGTGAACATCAATTGCAGGCAAAACAGCATTTGCAATGGGATCAAATCGGGATGGTCAATCGGGATGTTCGGCGTAGGCAAGAAATCAGTTGCAGTGGGATCAAATCGTTGTGGACAAAGTCCTGTGAATCCCGATCGAGGGTTTCAAATATGGTTTTGAGAAGAATTATGTTGAGACTGCGTTTATGTCGATCGGGATGTTCGGCGCATGCAAAAAATCAGTTGCAATGGGATCAAATCGTTGTGGAAAAAGTCTTAGGAAAATGATATGAGTAAGATTAAGACCCAAAATGGAAAAATCATAGCAAAGGACTATACATACACAATCTTGACCTAAAATAGAAAAGGCAAATGATATGAGTAGGTTGGTTTTATTTTAACCAGATTGAACATATGAGTTCTAGGAAATTGAGTTCTCCATGTTTGTTTTACGATGTTTTCACAATCTTGACGTTGCATCCACGTTGATTCGAATCTAAAAGGTTTGTTTTTAAAAGCTATTGGTGAGTTTTGTAGGTTCAAAGAAATCATGCAATGGTCCGAGGATGTAAACGCATGATTCCGAGTGTGAATTTGAGGATATTCTTGGATTACTTCCATCGAGGTCACAATTCGGTTTAATTTTTCATATGTATTATCCTCACCATCCTTTTTTTCTTTTCCAAGTAAATTCATTTCCTTTTGTGTTGAGATCAATCACGTTACATTGTTGTATGAAATTTTGAATTCTTTCGAACCTGTTATTGGTAAGGTTAAGACCTAATTAAATGGAAGAAACCGTAGCAAAGGACTATACATAAACAAAGGGTAAGAGTTCATTCAAAAAGAGTACACATCCTTCTTCCCATCGATATGGTTCAAGTAGATGGATGTTCGCTGGTTTTACACCCCTATAAATCCCTATCAATAATGATAGAAACTCACAAAATAGCAAAACTAGGAAGGGATAGTTTTAAATTTATAAACTGTAATAATTCCCCTAAATAGCAACGAACCCACAGTGTATGGATCGTACGAGGTAGGACAAGTATTCTAGGGTCGAACACAAGGATTGGGAGGATTAATTTGCAGCAATGATTTAAGATAGGATAGATCTAGAATAAGAAGGGGAGGTTGGAAAAGATAAGTGAAAGAAGGTCAAAAAGGTTTTTGGGTTGCTCTCAATTGAATGTCACTTTCAATCAAGAGTAGTTTTATATAGAGAAAAATAAACAAAGATAATCAAATTAAAGGCAAGAAAATGGATTCTAAAGATTTAAGATCATTGTTTATACACAATACACAAGAACTCAAGATAATCTCACAAAACATATATGATTTGAAAAGCATAAAGGATGAGCCTCCTACCGAGGCCGAATCTGACTATCTCGTCCGCCTTGTTGGTCGCCTAGGTAACACATGTCTTCGACCCTGTCATCCTCTCCCATTGCCAACATACTGCTCATCTTCCCGGATTTGTTTCGGGTTTAGTTTACTCTCTTCTTTCGCCTTATCTCATGCTCCTATTCTTCCCCATTTTGTTTCATCGGAGTCTTGTGATTTCGCCGCCAATATCGGCGTGTTGTGATTTCTCCAGGTGCGTTCTCTCTAATTTCGGGCTTTTCTTGTTGTATCTCAATACGAGTCTTAACGTTAAACTAACCTGAAGTTGTGATTTAACGTTCCCAAATAACCGATAATCAAATGCAGCAAATTCATAAACGTGGATTTCTAGAGTTTGAAGATATGGTTCTCCTAATCTGGCGGCCAGATACTGCCACAAATTGAATCATTCATGTAATTCTATTATCCCGCCAACCGGATTCAACTTACCCTGCTCCACCATCCGAGTTTCTCTGATCATCCCAAGGACTATCCAAGGTGGAGGGCTGACAGGCGCCAAAGATCGGATTTCCATTTCAATCAGGAGAGAAATTCTCAATTAAGGGCGAAACAGGTTCGGGGACCGAATCTTGATCAGGTACAGTGGACGATAAATGAGTAGAACGCTCCGACGGGGGCCAAGAAGGCGGTGAAACAAAAGTTTCTAGCCCTATATCGTCTTGAAAGTCTCCGGAGGAAGCATATCAGCAGCGAGAGTGCCGTCAAGTCCATGGACGGCGATATGCAATCCTTTGTTCGTTCGCCCCACTTGGTACTTTCGGGTATATTGATTTCTTCCTCTCTGTTCCTATTGTTGTGCCGTATCTCTAGAAACTCGTACTGACCCTGGATTCTATGTGCAACTTCAGGCTTGATGTGAAAATTGTTGCGGTAGTTGTTGAAGCGACAAGCTTGCCCTTTGTGATGGTTGAGAACAAGTTTGAAGCTATGGTTGATATCAAATCTCTCACTTACTCCCTCCTCTCTTTTGTTTAGCCTGTATGGGATCATTTTGATAATTTGAGAGATAACCGTGTTTTATGCCTCTTTGTTTTGCTTTAGTAAGGTTGCACATGATGCTTTTGTTGAATCAAGCAGATCTCTTAATACAGTGCCTGCTTCTCTGATGAAATTTGCCAATGATATTTTCCTTCTAGGAAGGTATTACTTTGGGATAGGTCGTCCTTCATTGAAACTTGATGCTTATATAAGCTTTAGCATAAGGGATAATTTGTTTGAGACATGCTCACATGACTTTCCAATTGGCATATGTATACTTAAAAACTACAGGAGAAATTCAGCTGACATTTTTTAAAACAAACAAGTAGGAGAGTTTATTTATGATCGGGTGATAATTTATTCTTGGATCATATTTAGCAAAAGATTACTGATAAAGTAAGCTCTTATTTTAAGTTTCCATTGATGGACATATATGGAAGTGCCATTATGATATAGAATGCCAGTATTTCTCATATATATATATATAAATTGTTCACATGTTCATGAATTACAACTAATAGGAATGTAGACAGAAAAAGGACTTGGGAAAAATTGCTTTGAATTATTTCTATTATTCTTAAAGAATAAATGAAATCATGAAAAATCTATCTAGATCTTTATACTTCACACTACCGACCCTGGATTCTATGTAGTTCTCATTCCGTTAAAATGAATGAGATCATAACAATTGTTTCTAGAAGATACACTTTGACCCTGGATTTTACGCAGTTGTCATTTCTGTAGTTCAACTTATACGTGCAACTGATTTCACTTGTATGTGTAACTTCATCCTTCAAAGCACCTCTATTGTATCTTCTTTTATACTCCCTTCTACTTAATATCTTTATTTTTGTTGTTTCACCACAGGAGGTGTGTGTCAGTCTCATATGGCTACGAGTATTTAGCATGAGTCCTTAGCTTATACAATTCCTTCATGTTTGTTGAATCATGTAGCTACAGTGAAGCGACGAGGTGTGCTTGTACTCAATATGATGACTGATGTTATACTAGTTGTTATTGTCTTTTGATTTTCCATTGCTAAAACTCATAGAAAATGTTGTTTTTAAAAATAATAATGAACATTTAGAATAGAAGCATATAAAACCTTGAGCTCGAGGGCTTAGTATCAAATAAAATGTTTGTCTTTTTGTATCTATTCAGATTGGAGACAACGAAATATCAGTTGATATCAATCACCCTATGAACTAAAGAGGTGGCCATAAAATCTCCTGGATATGTTATGATGTTCTTACTTTTTATAAATATATAATCTTGAAAGAAAAACTTGCATAGAATTAGATGAATTTGGTTGGATGGACATGTGGTTCTCTTTCTTACAATGCTATATATTCACAAATATAGTAAAAATATGCATTTCTTTTGTTCTATTGGTTTCCATTGACGAGTCGCATCTACAACCCTCGATTATGACCAATCGCTTTGTTCGATCTCCTACAAAAATTGGGCATTGAGAAGGAAGATGAAGCTTGTCTGCTGCTAGACTACTAATAAGTAAGTACCAAATACCCCCTAATTCATGGGGTTCAAGTCTATGTGCTGATTTTAAATTCTAATTAGAAAAAGAAAAAAAATCAATTTTCTTAGTTTTGATGGTGGATGTCTCAACTGAACTTATATATATCAACGCCACTTTGAAAACATGTTAATTAATCTGTCAATTTTATTGAATTGATTTCTAATATTTTTCCTATAATGATTGATGTTTTGCATTATAAGTAATGCATGCTAGCTTGAAAAAAAATTATGATTACATTTTTATTGTTAATGAAGGTCAATACTATACTTAGTTACTTTATCTTAAGCAAACTTAAAACTGTAACATTAACAAACAACCACTTAGTTTGCCATACAGCCGACATATAGCTTTGTTTTAGACATTTCTTCAAACATGTTGAGTGTACCCTTAATGCATATATGTGACTCATACCCTAAAGATTGTCTATCTTGGATAATAAATCAGGAACCATACATTTTATTTTCAAATGCTAAACCAATTTAAAGATCAACATATTGCCTTAGTTAGGTTTGAAATTTAAGTTTACTGTCAATGATAAAAATAAACAAAGACATGAAGATTGAATGTATAAATATGCCATACTATATTTAGAAAAAAGTGTGGTATCCTTGAAATTGTATAATAAGTTGAGTTAGTTTTCTTTCTAGACTATTTTACCTCCCATGGTGACATGATTCACGAAAATCATGAATCCAAATATTGCACATCAGCATATGATTTTTTAAAAAAAAGTAATGACAAAGTATCATGGTGAAGGCAAGCAACTATATCAAAACTGTCTGGGTTGTTTTGTAGGTTCCCTTTGACAACCACAATAGTTGGCTAGGTTTAGACATCCCATGGTGGACTCTTCGGGAGTGAATATGTCAACCAATGTAGAAAATACATAGGGGAAAAACAATATCATAATTGTTATTCACCTTGAAGAAAGTACTTTAAATTTTGGTTTGTTTGATTACTTATTGAGGGAGGAGATCGGTTATTGATTCTCCATACTTTACCTCCCATGGAGATATGTTTTTACCTCTAATAATTCTAGACTTCCTCTGAACAAAGAGAGGGGCATTAATTAGCCTATTATGGGAATTAGCTTGCACAAACAAGTTTTTAGGAAGTTTCAACTAAATGTGAGTTAGATAATTGTTTCTTAAGAGGAACGTGATATGAATTTCCGGTCTCCTTCCCCTAGAACTACTTTAGGTGAACATAAAAATAATCCTATAGAAGTTGTTATAGGTTTACATTTCCAAGTTGAATGCATTTGAACATTTCTTTGGTGCGAAGCTAGGTTATTTAAAATTGAATGTATAGTTATTGTTTCTATGTTTTGTTGCTGATGATGTTTCATCTTCTTTACAATGTTTTGTTGTTGTAATCATGAGGATCAGAGAGCCAAAGACTACAACTTTGATATTTGGTTCTGGAAAATTGGCGAGGTTCAAATCTTTTTTGCGAATGGCTTTTTTTGAAGCTATTTGGATTTGAATAACTTGTAGTTTGTTGAAGCTCGTCCCTCAGAATAACCGATGGTTGAATCTTGAAAGATTTATGCTTACGTGCTCAATACCTGTATATGACATAAAATACTCACATGGCCATTATTGGTGTCTATTTTCCCTCTCCCAAACTGACATTATAGTTTAGGTTTCACCAACTATCTGTTTTAAAGCTGATATCTATGTCTGGTTTTGAGTTTGTAAGAGTGGTGCACTACAATCACATCTAGTTTTCCATTATTTTTCTATATTCTAACTGAGATGACTTATCAAAGACTCTTTGTCGCTTTGTACATCAGGTGTGTACAGGAGCAAAGAGTGAACAACAAGCAAGGTTGGCAGCTCGGAAGGTATTTACATTTTGCTTATTTGGCTTACCATTTGGCGATGCTCCTGTAAGTGTTTTCAGAAGCCTAGCGTGTTTTTTTATTCTGATGTCATCTCACTCTATCTTGCTACATCATATTATATTTATCCAAAAGCTTGGGTTCTCAGCTAAACTTAAGGTATTAATTTTGCAGTTTGTTCTTAACTCATATTCTACTTTATCCACCTGCTCAATAAACTAGCTGTTTGTTTACCCCCTCCAGGATTTCAAGATACAAAACACTGTTTACCCTCCGGAATTATTTATTTATTTATTTTTTAAAAAGTTTTTTTTAAAATTCGCACCAAGCCTAATATGGACCGGACCGGACCGGACCGAGAGTTAATTAATTAAAAAACAAATTCGCTGAAATTTTAATTAATTTATTTTTTTCAAAAATTTCTTTTTAAAAAAAATATCGGTTCAGACCGGACCGGACCGGTTGGGGACCGGAATTCTTGGACTGAAGACCGTACCTGTTTGTTTCCGGTCCGGTCCAAATCCCGGACCGGACCGAAAAATAAACAGTCCTAGTTGGCTCATGTGATGTTAAATTTCCTATAAGACTTGAAGGCCTTGCACATGCTCATTATGCTTTCTCGGTAATATGACTTGTATAGTGGTTAAAATATTATAAAGTATCATGTATTTTCAAAGAAAGTAATTATCTCTTGGATTCTTGTCTAGCAATAAACAACATATGCAATCTAATTTCATCTTTATTAGTAATAATATTGTATATTGTTAATCTCTTCGTTACTAACAAATAATATTTTTTTGGTCCATATCAAAGGTAGTAGCATGCTAATATGTATGTTGATTGACGTTTTGCAAGAGCATTGTTTTATGTCTACCCAAAACATTATCTTTGGCATTGTTGGGTTCATTTCTCCTTCGAGTACTTTTACTTGCATGGTTATCGCCAAAAACCACCTCAAGAGTACACATATAGAGGACATGTACTACACTACGTAGTAGTTAGGCTGTCTTAGCTTGCACTCACTGGTTTCAATGACTTCTATGAGTGCTCGCGCGCAGAGCGCGCGAAGATACAACTAGTATACACAAACGCCAACGATGTCCAAAAAAACTCGGATGGCAAAGTTAATATTTGTGCGCAATTAATGACAACATAAGGGATTAGTTACCACACATAAATAAATATGTGTAATCTTATTAC
>NCTC01003622.1:2800-75314 GCA_002319775.1 Fagopyrum tataricum
GTATAAAATCGCATATGGCAGACGAATACCTGCCATTGTACGAAGAGCCCATTGCATTTGCCAAAATCTATTCAAACAAATGGCAGGAAACAAAAAATCGCATATGGGCCTGCGATTTCTTCAATTAGAGACTCGTAACCAAACCCTAATCGATGAAGAAGGGCGACGAAGAAGACTAGTAATGGTGGCGACAATGAATGGTAATAGACGGCGGTGAAGAGAGGTAGCAATCGAAGGGCGACGAAGAAAGGCGACGAGCGAAGAAGAATTGAGGAATCGCCATTGTCGTCCAGAGAAGGGAGAGGGCGGAAGAGAGGAGAGAGGGGAAAAAAAAAGACTATTTATACCTATATAATTAATATTACTAATTAATCAACCCTACAAACTTTATACCAAGATTAAAATATGTGCATTTATATCTCATTTATCTCATTATTTTTTAATCGAAATTTATTCTATTTTAACAAGGATGTTCGACATCGAAGACGATGTTGCCTTTTCATTCGATAATTCGAAATATATTTTTTTCTATAAATTTGTCCCTCGTATCCAAGTATGCTTGTAATATACTTAAAGTATTAATTAGTTGTTTCATGAAACATTGTTTGATAAACAAGATGTTATCATTATAATGATATTGCATGGATGAATATTTATGAATTTATAGGTGTTATTTGTAAAACGTAATCTTATGGACACAAGATGATACCATTAGAATGTTAAGTGCAATGTGAACATATGCATTTAGCCATTTATTATTGTGTAAAGAATTGGAAATTAATATTAGTTAACACTTTTTGCAATTAGAGTCTATCGTACTATTCGAGTGATTCTACTACGGATTATTCGGCTAAGTTTTAACTTTACGGTTTTGTCTACAATAGAGAATATAATGAATTGGGCATCACTTATGAAAAGATCAAATAATATGGTGTTCGTCGCAAAGACATCATGGTTAAACATAAATGGGTTATGTACGTATTAACATGTAAACGCTATGGTCAATCAAGGAAGAAGAAAGTCGTTGATCCCGATATTGAGCCATTAAATAACCAATCTAATAGGACGAGAAATATTGGTTGTCGTTTTTAGAGTGTTTGCATAATGATCGCAAGAATTGGATATTGAGGGTGATACATGAAGTTCACAACCAAAACTTTCCTAATTACCTTAAAGAGTATGCATTTGTCGGTTGTTTGACACACACAATACCGGAAGGTGGCCAAGAACTCGGGTCGGTACCAAACCGCAAAATATGTTACAAACTATAGAGTTGGATGATCCATACAATGTCACATCTATTTGACGGATTTACAAGCGTTGAAGATGAAAAAAGATTTTGTAGAAGGACAAAGGTCAATCCAACATTTGGCAAAAAGAGATTACTATATCAACTTTAGGAGATTTTTTCAAACGGATTAAACCATTGATGTATTCCTCATGCATCCAGATTTGACACATTTGTTGAGCTTATTTCCCTACATCATCATGGATATGATATATAAGACAAACGATAAGTGATGGTGCTCATGCTATAACATTGTATACATGATATTATAGTTACACAAGTATTCTCATAGTTTTTGTCTCTAACATACAAGTATAAGATGTCTTTATTTGATATTGTTGGGATCTATAACACAAAATGACATTTACAACTGGTTTTGTATCTATAGAAAAGAAGAACACCGAACTCACCTACTACATTTCCTTACGGTGAAATTCGTGTGAAGTTCAATTGTTTCTTTCAAGGACATGGATTAACCGGTTGTAAAAGAGATATGCTCTGCTTTTTCTTGTTTGAATTCTTCCTGTTGGATTTTATGGCTTTGGTCCTCCGTCATTTTCTTGATTGGACCTCTTTCCACCATATTTGACTCGTTTAAGACTGAACCAACTGACTAACTCGTCCATAATCACCTCATGCTTCCGAACCCTCTCTAGACCAGAATCTCCGGGATTATCCACCCGACTTGAATTGTGCTTTGGATCTTCGCAAACTCCATCTCTAGGTTAATTTTGCCTTCTTGTAGTGAATCGAAAAAAGCTACTTGTTTTTTCTTGATGATAATCATAAATGAAATGATGCTTAATTGAAAGATTTAATTTGGTTCCTGTAAGATTTATTTATAAATCTTATTACATGGACTTACATATTATGGTACACAATTATATTATATGGCTAATTGTTAGTGGGTTATCTAAAGTGATTCGATTAAGTAAAGCCCGTAGACTTTAATTAAGCGGTATGGGCTTAATGAGTGGATACCAGATTTTGGCCCAATAGGCTTAATAGGATTCTATTAGGTCAATATATAAAGGATATTAGGTTATGATCTCCAATACGTCAAATCGATCAGCCGTTCGCATTGTAGATTCCGCACTAAAGATTGATCTGATTACTGCGCTATGGAACCAGGTATGTAAATTTCAATTCCTTAATAACTCTAGCATGATTATGATTCTCGGTGTTTTATGGTTCGGAAAATTTAATTATTCCAACAAGTGGTATCGAAGCTGTAATCATGTTAATTTATTAGGAAAGATAAGTCGATACCGATTGGCTTTTGTTTTTATGTATGCGGTTTTTTTGTCACTGTTGCTTTTCTCGGCAAATATGTTTATATATACACGGTTGAGAATTGAGTTGTTATTACATTGTTTGGATTTCACATAATCAACACGTAGTTACAAATGATGAATTAGTTATCTACCTATTACTTTAAAGGGTTTATTGCTCCCTGTCAGTGGAATTAATATGAAGTGTATATATATATATATATATGTTATTATATTGTTTTTGGTCTATGGCTTAAACCTTTGTTGGAATCAATTAAAGGTTTATACCTTTAATTGACACGTCAAGTTTTAAAGGTCAATACCTTTAAATGATTCGGTGGGACTCGTCTGTTTGGGTCTGTATTTACATGCGTTGAGCATATCAAGTGTAAAATTTGGATTTTTTTTTACACTAGATATGGTTATGGATATGAAATTTTGTGATTGATATATAGCGTGGTTGTTCACACGAACGTAAAATTTGGTCTTTTACCCCTATATTTTATATCGATTAAAGGTTATTGAGTGTGATATTTGGATGTTATTTACACGAGATATGATTATGGATTTTGGACTAAGTTGATTGAAATGATATGCTTCCAAAATAGTCTCAATATAAGTTTATGTGTAATATTCGTTTATGCGGATATCGTTCGGCCCAAAGGAAGATTGATATTTGGCCAAACGTAAAATACACTTATGGTTTTATTAGTTTATGTGAATATTGACCGGCCCAAAGGAAGGTTAATATTTGACCAAACAATAAAACAATTGAGATGGTAAATACTAATTATTTTGTGTGATAGTTTGTTTATGGGGATATTAATCGGCCCAAAGGAAGGTTAATATTTGGTCAAACAATAAATACACTTATATTTAGTATCAACTAATTGTATTTTATTATTTATGCGAATACTGATCGGCCCAAAGGAAGATCAATATTTGGCCAAATAATAAAATACATAGTTGATATATATATATTGTTAGTTAGTTGGTGTACTCGTTATTTATGCGGATATTGATCGGCCCAAAGGAAGTTCAATGCTTGGCCAAATAGCGAGTTCACATGCGATAATAAATGTTGATAAATATATAAAGATGTCCATGTAAATAATAGTCGGTCCAAAGAAAGGTTATTATTTGACTGAATCTGCTATCGATGTTTGATTATTGCGATGAGAGTACCACTTGCAATTGATATTTTGTGCAAACACAAGATGTCGAGTTGTGCTAGGTATCTTGTTTATAACATTTTATATGAGGATTTGTCCATGTGAATGATAGTCGGTCCAGAGAAAGGCTATAATTTGACAAGATTTATGTGTCCTCTTGAATTTACTTTATTGAGAGTTATAGTGTATTGTTCCCATTTAGATCATTGGATCATAAGGTTGGTAAATATGAACTATGAGCCTCAAGGTTTTCATGCTTCTAGTTTTGTCGACTTATTTGACCCAATTTTGGGAACTTAGTTGATAATGTTATGAAGTGTGCTTTGATATACTACACACCTACTTTCTTTTATACTTTTTCATTTGTGGGTGTATGCCCATATTTGGTAAATGAATTGTGATAGGGAATTCAGATGGTGAGTATTAAGAGGCTTTAAAGTAGAGAATCTAGCTATTTGTATTCTTGTACATTATGTTGCTATATTTATTTAAGTATGCATTTGGAGTACATGAATACAATCTCCTTGTTATTAATCAGTTCACAAGTATTGGATTGTACAAGTTTAACTTTTAAGGTGAAATGATCGAAACATGATGTCACCAAAGTGACCTCTCTTGTATAGATTATTCATTAAGGAAACGTTAAATGATAAGTCTATGTTGGTCCATGCGAGTTGTATTCAGCCCAAAGGTTGTATAAAAACTTGGCCGGATTACATACATGTTTATAATGGTGAACATGTGACAATTATAAGGTATGCATGAGGATAGTAATTTATCCAAAGGTAATATTATTATTGCTCATGACTTATTGTCAATGTTTGAATATCACGACAAGAGTATCACTAGCAGTTAATATCATTGTCCAAAGACTTGATATTGATGTTGCACTTGATATCTTGAAATGAGATGTACAATTCATCTTTGTATTTAATTGATTATAGTTCATATTGTGATTCATAAATTTTATCTCTCTTTTAGTAAATTTGTTTATTATCTGCTTACTTAAGTTAAAGTTTTGTCCCTAATAAGGACAATTTATGAGGTTGAATAATATGGTATATTATTTTGGGTGTATGGATTATAACCTCACATCAAGGATGAAACATATATTCTCCTATACATTTCGGATCTTCGAAAGAGAAGATAATCTTCTAAACGTGAGAATACTTTGTTTGTGAAGGTCATATGATCATTATGAACACCAATTGAGTCTTCTCAAGAGGAGATGAGAATTAAGAAAATCTCAAAGAGTATTTTTTGAGATTTAATATGGCATTACAAAATGTGTTCTCATCAGTTACTCCCCGGAGGAAGGGAAAGACAAACTGAGATATTAAGGGTCTAAAACAAAAGAAGCATAATAAGCAAATATAAAATTGCTTCTTTTGTAAAAGGTTTGGACACATAAGAAGGATTTTGCAAATATTACGCTCGGCGTATAAATAATGCATTTTCTCAATTTGGCTTACTCTCAAGTATACATAATTTCAGTCTCTAGAAACACTTGGTGATTACCTCAAGTATCACCATCAGGTATGAGTGTTTTTAGGTTGAGTACAAGATTTATGTTTTCATTGCCCTTCAATTTTTTGGGAAATGCAAGATTTTTTTGAGGATGTAGAGTTTTGGGGGAAGAATTGAGGAACATATTTGTTGATGTATTTGTCCATTAAGAAAAGAGTTTAACATCTCTTTCTAAAGTTACTATTGAAGGCAATTTGAATGTACTTTCTAATTACTCTTCAATATATATATTCAGTTTATGACAACACTAAGGTTCCTTCCATAGAGCAAACTCAACAACCTCAAGAAGTGTCATTAAGGAGTTTATTGAGAAATGAGGTATGCAATTTTATATGATTACATTGTATTTCTTGTAGAACAAGTGATTCTTATGGGTAGATACGAGAAAGTTATCACGTATCATAAGGAACAAGAAGATAAAGTAGGCACATCAATTGATGATCTATTGAATCTTCGTGAGGTTACCCAAAGTTCTATATCTCTGATTTGGAACAATGTCATAAAGGGTGAGATGAAATCCATTGAGGATAACAACGTTTGAGATCTTTTCGCGTTATCAAAAGGGTTTTTGAAAGGATTCACTCATAAGGAAGGCATTAAAATTGAATGAATATTCATTCATATTCATTAAATGACTCATTTAGGACAATAATGACATGTGTGGCTCATTTTGATTTAGAGCTACGAAGGATGAAATAACAGAGTGTTTCTACATCTAGTGATGATACACTTATGTGGTTCTACTATAAGTTTTGAATCTAAAGATTTGAAAACTATGGTTTGAAAATAAGAATTTCATCTGCGGTCTAATCAGGTATAAGACAGTGAAAATATAAATTTATAAGGTTATTACTTCATTCGGATTTGAGGTAAACAAGGTTGAAAATTTTGTATTTCACAATTCAGTGGGAGTAAGTAAACTTTATTGATGATATACTATCAGTTTGCAACGATATGGGTTATTAGTTGAAACCAAGAGATTTCTCATTAGGATTTTTGAGATGAAAGATCTTGGGGACGCTTCTTTTGTTTAGGCAAAAGATACTATGAGGTAATTCTCAAAGTGTCATCAAGTTGTCACAAAAGAGCTAAAGGTTATCAATTTCGGCCTGAATGTATACCCTAATGGAAATCCTTGTGGTTTTAAGGATATAAGAGATACCCTATACAACAGTCATAGGGAGTCTAATGTTTTTGGGTATGTACACTTCCGGATATCGTGTAAATGACTAAAGTGAAATGTGTAGCAGATTATTAAGCGCATGAAGTCATGCGGCCTTGCAAATAATGAAAGATTTCATGCTATAATGGAAATTGAGATTTTGGAGATCATTGGATATTTTATCTCGATTTCTGTAGACGTCGAATAAAAGACGATTTCACCTTAAGATTGTAGGTTGGTTGGAAGAACTATATCTAGTAAAAGTGTTAAACAACACTTGTAGCTACTTCCGCTATGGTTGCGTATATGTGTCATTGGCTACATGCTTTTAGTAGCTTTAAGAGCCAAATAAAGTTTTTTTTTTTGTGATAACATATATGCAAGTTGAATACAACACCTACCAAAGCTCCTTGATGGAAAAACACATTGACATTATGTTTATGTCAATGGAAGGAAAAGTTCAGGAAATGTCAAGTTCTATAGAACATATAAAGACAAACTCAAATTATCGGATCCGTTAATCTAGGGATTGCCTCCTAAAGTATCTAAGAAGCACACTGCTCATATGAGGCTTGACAGATTTTGTAATCCCTTAACTTAGTGGGAGTTTGAAATGATGTTCTATACCTTCTGGTTTATGCATAATAAAGTTTTATGAGTTAATTCATAAATTATATTTCTGAACTTAAGTTTGATTTTGGATTGATCTCCGAATAAAGTAGGACCAGTTGAAAATAGGCATGTTATGAGATCACATTGCATGTAATTTTCATGTCACTCATCCATACTTGATCTATGTCATTGAATATATTGGCATGATGAACACGGAAGGTTTAGTTACGATGATTGTGACGAATGCCGCCGTGATATCATATTGATATATGAGATGGACCAGATTGAAATAAAGAATAAGTCTATAAAATTAGCCAATACATGCACATAAAGAATTTGGTTTATATAATTGTGTTGTTTCATATGTAGCCCAAGTGGGAGATTGTAAGATTTATTTATAAATCTTATTACATGGGCTTACATATTATGGTACACAATTATATTATACGGCTAATTGTTAGTGGGCTATCTAAAGTGATTCGATTAAGTAAAGTCCGTAGACTTTAATTAAGCGGTATGGGCTTAATGAGTGGATACCAGATTTTGGCCCAATAGGCTTAATGGGATTCTATTAGGTCAATATATAAAGGATATTAGGTTATGGTCCCCAATACGTCAAATCGATCAGCCGTTTTCATATCTCTACCCATCAGAGAGAAAACCTAAAGAAACCCTAAGGAGATTTGAACTGAGAAAGACGATATACATGCGGCGCTCATTCGCATTGTAGATTCCGCAATAAAGATTGATCTGATTGCGGGCGCTATGGAACCAGGTATGTAAATTTCGATTCCTTAATAAATCTAGCATGATTATGATCCTCGGTGTTTTATGATTCGGGGAATTTAATTATTCCAACATTCCCTGCTTTAATTTTTAGGCCTTTATTCGTATCTTTCAACAATCTGTCCATTTTGGCGTAAGTTTTTCCCTCATCTCCCGCGTGCTATTGGACCATTACTGACATATCTATCGAACACAATACCATGGTTAATGCAGGCGGATTAGTTGCGTAAAAACAAGCCTTTCTTTGCAACTAGTTCAGCGTACGAATTTCATCTAAATATATATTATACCATTATTTTTACGTAATATATATCGGATATTGGTCTATAGCATATGATCCATAGTATATTTGATAAAGTTAATTGACTTATAAATATTAAAAAATTTAATACTTTAATATAATCAAGAACAATGAACGTATTTCTATACGTATTTTTAATATGAGACAAAAAAATATTAATATTAAATTACATTAGAAATTTGTTTTTTATAACTAATTTACAATCTATTTAACCAATGTATACATTGTCTCAACAATAAATCACGTCCACTATACTTTTTAAAAAACATTTCGCTATGTTAACGGTAAATCCTTATTTTTTCTTAAATATTTTGAGGTGCACATTTAGCGTCGTTTATTAATTGAAAATACACCGTTTATATCTGTTCATAATAATTATTGGCCCATTCTTTTCTTTATTGGTTGACTCGATGATAATTTCAACAAGAAAAAAATTTCTTATAATTTTTTTTAAATTGTGAAAATAGTTAGTCATAGAGATTTATAATAATAGATTGAAACTGAAAATTTGAACAATCAACCAAATTGCATCTATAAATCTATATATATAGATTACTAAAACAAGTCGTATTTTGCTTACATGTCACATCCTAAGTCATGTCACGTGTGGATTTTTTTCGAGTAATTTACAGATTTGCCACAATATATTTACCGATTGTCACTAATTCTTTTATAAAATTTTTTTAATAAATTTACTAAATAGTCAACTTGCCACATCATCTTTCATCAAATATATCACCATGATACGTCATCTTTTTTTTATTTAAAATCGATTATTATCAAAACAAAACCAAAAGGATTTTTGGTTACTTCAAATACCAAATTTAAATTAATTTATATTCTAATAAAAATAATTTTAAATCGAATCTCATAATTAAACAATAATAAAAGCAGAATAGTTTAAAATTGCAAAAACTAAATCAAGAAATTCTAAGAAAAATAACCCAAAATAATATCAACTATCAATATTCAACCGAAAATAATATCAACTTTGAAAATTACAATGAGTGATACAAACTATCAACGTATTTACTTAAAAATAATACGTCTTACTTTTCCGGAAAAAATCATATCTCGAACGATGAAGTGGCAACCGAAATCTTATATATCATCAAAATATATGGATGAGATCAAAATATATGGATGAGGTGTATTATGTGGATCTTATTTTTTAAATAAATTATTATTATTTAATATGCTAAAATTATATTAAAAAAATTGTAATTATAAAAAACTGATTTTAAAAAAAAACGTTTTAAAATCTTCTTTTTTTATCCTAATTATTTTCAGAACGTTTACGGATTTTTCATTCTTTAAGTAAAAATCTATATTTGAATTGGAGTGGCAGGGCAGCGGTGGAGGCTGACGACGACGGAGGCTGAGGATAGTTGGAGGCGGAGCAGGGTTTGGAGGTTTGCAAAATACTTTCTAGATTCCAGAGGGGTTGTTCTCTACGGTTTACGCTCTCTGCGAAAGAGAACCGATTTTCCGACAAGGAGGAAGCCGCGAACAGGGAGGGCGGACTCGAGTAGGGACAGCGCGAACACGGAGGGCGGCGCAGATCTAGGTGGAGGAGAAGAGGAAACCGCGGAATGTAGAGGGCTCGGGTACGGTGTGTTGCAGTGGTGTCTCTGGTGGTTCCGGCGGAGCGGCAGGGCAACGGTGGAAGCTAAGGAGGTGGATTTGAATTGGTCTGTAGTACGGAGGCTAGGGTTTGGAGGTTGCCAAGAGATGGTTGTTGAAGAGTAAGGAGAAAAAAAAAAAGACAACAGGTAATGGGTTTCTCTGTTGTCCGTGTAGTTCCTTTCATGGGTGTGGCGGTGGTAAAGAGGGTTGCTTGGTTAGCCATTTGATGTAACACCCCAAATCCGCGGGACTCGGGGTGCTACGGGCGAGACCTCACAATGGGTCTCGACCCTTAGCCTGACAACAATTTCACCGGACCTTCCAACAAGGCACAAATAAAGGCAAAACTCGAAAACGTTTATAATGTATGGGAGACACGAAATGTAACAAATACAAAGTGGAAACTCAGCCGAGTCCTCAAAACAACACAACCCCGATCCGAAAGTCTAAAACGTATAACAACATCCCCAAACAAACGATATAAAACATAACCCCAAAAACGTCCCCGTCCTATAATGTACGGAGACCCGGGCTGTCCACTCCTCCGCCTCACTCGGCGGCATTCCTAACCTGCAAGTCAACTACACAAACGGTTTAAAACCGTTAGCTCATATTCTAAGCATTAGAAAAGCGGTGAAGGCACAAACACATACATAACACAAAACATAAATCACACAAGTCCGGTTTATTATCTTTTTATTATTAAGTTGTATCCCGTTCTAATTCAACTTCTGTTGTGACACGAGAATCACCGTGGTCTCGCCCCGGTCCCCCTTCCGGCGAGAATGGTACGGATGCACCCGACCATATCACCCGCCGGGCCAGTCGCCGGGATCCCCCTAGACTTCACGCAGAGCCTAGGCAAGAGGTCACCGCCCGTTATCATACACTTGGGCCAAAATATACATATAAGGTCGGTGGTCCTAATTACCGGTTTAATTGTTATAACGTAACATAAACACACACCACCAAACACACATAAATGCTAATACATAAAATACGAGCTAAGTAAGTCCGGAGACTTACCTCGTCACCAAACCCAAGTCAACCACACTCTTGCTTCCTTAAGGAGGAAGCCCACAACCTGCTCACAAGAGATATGCATATCAATACATACTCACACTCAAGAAGTCTTAGACTTCACTCTAGTGATCTACGCAAGATCACCTAACCTTCAAACTAGGAAACGCATCCTAGGTCCCAAATACTCATCACACTCTCAACACATGCAACATCCCACAACATTCCATAATTCCACAAGATTAATCCTCAACCAAAGAGGCACAAGCTAGCCTAGAAGATCCATCATGCTCACATGCTCATATCCATCCCTTACATCGAGCCTTAAGGGCTCCTAGGTTCACAACCACTAAGTGGCATTCCAAGCTACTCTAGATCCATCCTAGGCATGCTACTAACATGATCCAACATCAATACTAAGGAAGGAACGAAGAGGAAAGGAGATGAGGAACCTACTGTTGCCGAAACCGCAGCCGCGGAGTAAAGTTGGCGCCCCCTGCGGACACAGGAGCCGCCCCCGCGGAACAAGGAGCTGCACCCGCAGAGGACTGCGTCGCCTTCCAGGAGCCGCACCCGCACCCGAGTCACGCCGCACCCGCGGCCGTCTGCTGCCGCTCCCGCGCCCGAGTCATGCCGCACCCGCGGCCGTCCGCTGCCGCCCGAGCCAAGTGTCTGCTGCCGCCCCTGCGGCCGTGCCGAGCCGCGCCCGCGGCGTGCTGAGCCGCACCCGCGGCCTGTTGGTCCGCCCCTGCGGTTGGCCGCTCCCGCGGTCCTGTTGAGCCGCCCCCGCGGGTTCTGCGCAGAACGTCGTCTTTGACTTTGGATCCTTGGCTCCAAAGTCCTTCTTCTCTTGCTGGATCTTCTCCAAACACTCTCCACGGGTCTTAGGCATCTCTCCTTGACCTAAACGAGCTAAGAACCTAGACATGCACAAGGGTTGAGCAAAAACCTCTCCAAGCTTCATCCATGGCCATGGATGAAGGAGGAAGGAAGAAGAAAGGAAAGAGAAGCAAGGAAGAGAGGGAAGGAAGAGGGAGAGCTTACCAACAGCTGAGAACACCTTCTGCAGTCCACCACAGATCCTCAGCACCAAGGGAGAAGAGAAGAGAGCAAAGAGAGGAAAAGAATTGAGTGAGGAAGAGTGGAATGGGATCTAACGTGAGAAAGGAGGAGACAAGGAAGAGAGAGGGAAACAAAGTTTGAAAAGTGGGTGTGGGGATCAAGGGGTCAGCTGACCTCTTGTCCCTCACTCGGACCGAGGGGTCGGAAATGACCCCTTGACATTTTTTAACCCGGAACGAAGGGTCGGAACGCGGAAAAAGAGGAAAAACGACGAGTCGACTCGGGATTTTTCTTAGGAATAAATCCCGGCTCTCGGCATCTCGGGATTACGGAAAACTACAGAGTGATCTAAGTCCGGAATAAAATTAATAAAATTCCGGACGTTACATTTGAAAAGGCAACACCTTTTTGCGGTTGAGCACAAGAATGAGATTTGGGGCTTCCTTGTCCATCTTCAAGTTGTGATTGTGTGGACGGTGTATGTGTCTTCATGCTTTGAGTCGTGAGTGTCGTCACACAGATGGTTCTGTTTCTGCTTTTGATGAGCATGGTGAATACATTGTGGGTATTTCGAGGCCGATGGCAGATATCTCGGAGCTGGTTGTTGCTGAGCAGATTGAAGTTGATGGGGGTTGGTGCTCGATGTTGGTCTGTTGGAGAGGGTTATGCGTGTTCCTATCACTACTGTGAAAAAAATCCCTCATAGTTGTCGTTTAAGCTTTTCTCAAGCGTTATTGAGTGCTCTTTTAAAGGTAGTTGTTGAGCCAAGTTGTGTGGCTGCTTGGGTTAGGTTGTTTTTGCTCCCTCGTTGTACGTTTCAGGTGTTCAGGCCTATGATTAGGCGAGATAGAAGATCAGGAGGTCGGAAGTTTATTCAACATCAGCGGATTTTGCAAGCCTTGTTTACTTGGGGAGAAGTTGATGGTGTTTCTAAGCTTGTGCATGCTTTGCTAGACAATTCATAGATTAGACATGTTAGGGTTGATGGTGACTCAAAGAATGAAGAAGGGTGGGGGAGGAACCCTAATATCAAGCAGTGTTTTCGCAAGGTTTCAGATGGATATTTTACGGCTGCTGTTATAGTTTTGTGCTCATCTAGAGTAGCTCCTTATAGTGATGAGACTTTGAAGGTGTTGAAGGAAAAACATCCCTCAAACCTCCTCCTTCTAAGCCTTGTTTAACTTTTCTTGAACCACCCCTCGTTGTTGATGTTGATTTGATTTTTACATGCATCAAGTCTTTTCCCAAAGGAACCTCTTGTGGTAGAGATGGTTTGAGAGCACAACACCTTTTAGATTCTTTGTGTGGTAAGGGCTTTGTGGTTGCCACAAGTCTTTTGAGAGCGCTTTCTTCAGTGGTCAATTTGTGGTTGGGAGGTAAGTGTCCGCTGAGTTTGGCTGAGTTTGTTGCTTCAGCATCTCTTACGCCGTTGTTAAAGCCTAACAATGGAGTTCGTCCCATTGCAGTAGGTACTATATGGAGATGGTTGGTGTCCGAAGTAGCCATGAAGGGAGTGAGTAAAGATATGAGGAAATATCTTGGAGATTTTCAGTTTGGAGCTGGTATTTCAGGTGGTGCAGAGGCTATTCTACATAGTGTTAACAAGGTTTTAAGTGAGCGTGACTCTGATGGTTCTCTAGCTATGTCGACAGTGGATTTAACCAATGTCTTCATCTTGGTTGACATAACTGTTTTGCTTAGGGAAGTAAGGGAAAGATGTCCCTCTATCTCTTTTTGGGTTGATTTTTTGTATGGTCAAGCTGCCCGTCTATATGTTGGTGATGGTTTTTATTTGGTCGGCTACTGGTGTGCAACAAGAAGACCCTTTAGGGCCACTTCTTTTTTCCTTGTCTTGCACCCACTTCTTCATCGGATCAGAGACAGTTGCAAGCCTCTTCTACATTCTTGGTATCTTGATGATGGTACTATTATTTGCCCGACAGAGGAAGTGGCTAGAGCGCTTGATATCATTAGAGAAGTTGGCCCGAGTTTTGGTCTTGAGTTGAATGTTTGTAAGACTGAGCTCTTTTGGCCTTCGTGTGATGGATCAAAGCTTAGAGAAGATTTATTCCCTCATGGTATTGCTAGGCCGGTTTTGGGTGTTAAGTTGTTGGGTGGGGCTGTGAGTAAAGATGATGGATTTATTAGAGAGCTAGTCATGAAAAGAGTTGTTAAGGTGGTTGAGTTGATTCACCTTCTTCCGCAGTTAAGGGACCCGCAAAGTGAGCTTTTTTTGCTTCGTTCCTGTATGGGTGTTGCTAAGATGTTGTTTAGCTTGAGGACTTGTCTACCGGAACATGGGAAGGGTGCATCTATTTTTCTGATTTGGGACTCCGTGAATCAGTTGAGGATATTGTGGTTTGTGGGGGTGCTTATTTTGGCGATCTTCAGTGGCGACTTGCTTCTTTGCCGATTCGATGTGGAGGACTTGGGTTATACTCAGCTGTGGAGACTTCTTCTTTTGCTTTTGTGGCTTCTAGAGTTCGGTCTTGGGCCTTTCAAGACCACATTTTGCAGGACAGTGGAGTTGTTGATATGGGCTTTGAGTTTTTTGGAGCTTTGGGCAATCTTCAAGCTTATATTCCTAGTTTTGATCTTTCTAGTTTTATTGTAAAGAGCATCGTCCCCCCTAAAGCCCAACATGCTTTGGCAAGTGCTTTTTTTGGTAAGACGGTACAAACGATGGAAGCAACTTTTGGTTTGACTGCTAGACAAAAAGCGGTTTTTCAGTGTCTATAGACAGTGCATAGCCAAGATTTCCTTCTTGCCATACCTATTGATGGACTTGGACAATGTATGTCTCCCGTTGAGTATCGCACGATCCTCAAGTATCGCCTTATGATTCCTTTGTTCTCGTCTAGTATGTTTTGTCCTATGCCTAATTGTGGGAGGCCTTTGGATGTTTTTGGGGAGCATGCGGTTCATTGTAAAGAACTACCCGGCTTCAAATATAAGCATGATCTGGTTCGTGATGTTTTATGTGATGTGTTTAAGAGAGCAGAGATTTCGGCCAAGAAAGAGGCGCATGTATCCTTCTTGACTGGTCCGCCTGAAAGAAGGTCTACGTTGAGGCCTGCAAAGTTTGATTATTTTGTTAAAAATATGAATTTTTAACAAAATAATCATGAAAGAGCTTGTCTTGAAAACCAACATGTGTTTTTTCCGTTGGTTGGTTTGGATAACGAGCCTTTTGTGGAGGAGGCTCTCAACGCGGCCTCTTTGAAGGTGGCTAAGCATGAAAGAGCTTGTCTTGAAAACCAACATGTGTTTTTCCGTTCGCTTTCGATACGTTTGGTTTTCTTGCGCCTGATTCCGTCGAGATTCTCAAGAGGGTGCAACGAGTCTTGCATGGTAATTTTGTGTCACCTAGGTCTTCAGATGTAGTGTTCAGAAAGATCGGATTTGCTATTCAGAAAGGATTTGCGGCACAACTTGTTGCCCGTCTAACTTCTAACTCGATGTAATACCCTATTTGCAAAGTCTGATTATTTTGTTAAAAATATGAATTTTTAAAGAAAATATTTATCAAAAATAGTTTAATTTTATATATATATATATATATATATATATATATATATATATATATATATATTAACGTATAAGTATTATTAAATTCATTTAAAATTAAATCCACATCACACAATTAAACCATTTTTTGATGACATATAATATTCCGGTTGTCACATCATCGCCGGAGCTAATATTTGTGCCAAAAAAGAAAGAGGTATTATTTTTGGTGAATACGTTGATTGTTTGTATTGTTCCTAGTAATTTTCATAGTTGGTATTATTTTTTGTTCAATGTTAATAGTTGGTTTTATTTTGGGTTATTTTTCCGCATACTATACTGCACTACACGTTTTCTTAGGAAGACAAGACTAATTACTCCAATTTTTCTAACCTATAATTAAATTTTATTTAGATTAATATTGATATAAAGTAAATTTCTAATATAGTATATTTATTTAGGTAAAACTCGTACAAGTACGGGCACCGAACTAATTAATTAGGTAAAACATAATTTAGTTAAAAAGATTTGTTTTTATTTTTTCGTTTATTTTGTTTTGTAAATTTAAGATTTATTAGATTATTAGGTAACGTTGATGGAATAAGTTGATTGTTTAAATAAATCAAAACTTATCCTACGTGGATGACTTTATGAAATGACATGTCGGCGAAATGAGGATTTCTAGTATAATATATAGATATATAGATATAGATTTAATTTAAATATCACGAACCAACCTCACTCCTCTAACCTTTTAATCTCAAATCTTATTATTAAAGATTTTTGGAAAATTCCGGATGGTGCCCCTGTGGTTTGGGGTATTCTGGATTTTGCCCAGAGGGTTTTTTTAGTTCGGATGATACCCTTGTGTTTTAATATTTTTCGGAAATTGCCCAACTCATTTAAATTGTAAAGGTATGTCAACTTAAAATAATTTTTTAAAAAAATTTTGTGCAAAATGCTTAGTCTCTTTTATCTTCTTTTTTAAAAAGAAGTTTTTTCTCATCTAACAAAATATTTTAGTTGACATCCCTCTACAATTTAAACGGAATTAAACATTTTTCGAAAAATATTAAAACACAGGGACACCATCCGAACTATAAAAAAAACTTCTTAGCAAAATCCGGAATACCCAAACCACATGAACACCATCCGGAATTTCCCAAGATTTTTTATTCTCAAATCCAAAAAAAATACAAAACACGAAACAAACAACTAAGTGAAATAAATTCTGAATCTCATATGAGTTTATTAACGATACTAAATAAACAACAAAAAGATCATTTGTGTAAAATGATTCAATTAATAAACTTCACATCGCTCGAGATTTTGTTTCACTTTTAACCATAATGTCCGGGTAAACAGAGCATTATTTTGGAAGATTGGTTGAAATTGTTTCGTCCAAAGGGTAGTGTAATTGTGTAAACATGTGATCGAAATTCGAAAAACCCAAGTAAAAGTCCAAATCAAATAATTCCACCGGTGGTCTTTGAGACTTTCAGGAGCACTGTTTCGACTGTGCTTCTGGTGATTAGTCATGCGCTTCTCTTCCACCGGCTCTTGTGATTCAAATTCTCCTTGGTTAATGTCTTGTTTGTTTCTCTTTTTTTTCTCTTTCAGTAACACAGCGTATTCATCTCTCATTTTCATGGCCTTTTAAAACCCTTCACATGTCTCAAGTATCGAACTTCTTTCCATTATTTTTAAAAAAAAGTTTTCAAGTTTAATTCTAAGTTTCTTTGCTAAAAACAAAAACAAAACAAAAAAAAATCCGTCCCATTTGAGTACATTCCACGTCCGTACAACTTCTACTTATTTGACTGAAGCAATAGTTTTGATTGATCAAAATCATGAAACTATATTTTTGTTTCCTGTATCATACTAAATGCAAGTTTCGAAGAGAAAAAGCAGGCGATCACATCTTCAAATGCTTGATTGCAGTATGGACATCTTTGTCGCCTCTCCCACTGCAGTTCAACACCACTTTAGTACCATCGCCAAGGGTTGGACATAGCTTCTCCAAGTAAGCCAACGCATGAGATGTCTCTAGAGCCGGGATTATGCCTTCCAGTCTCGAAAGCCTCTTGAACGCTGCCAAAACCAACACAGTCATAACAATCACAATTGACCCAAAATTTGGCAAAATTAAACCAATGAAACATACCTTCAAGAGCCTCATCATCTGTGACACTATAGTACTCGGCACGTCCTATGTCCTTCAAGAAGCTATGCTCTGGTCCAACTCCGGGATAATCCAATCTACAAAGAAAAAAACAAATTTGTAAATATATTGTGACAAATCTGTAAATAAATCAAAGTGAAAGAAAATGAATAGATTTGTAAATTTACCCGGCACTGATCGAGTGAGGCTCAATAACCTGTCCATCATCATCCTGCAAGAGGTAGCTCATGGCACCATGAAGTACACCAACTTCTCCTTTAGTCAAAGTAGCAGCATGTTTTCCGGTGTCCACGCCAAAACCCGCAGCCTCTACTCCGACTAGTCTCACTTCTTTGTCGTCAACAAACTCGTGAAAGAGTCCCATGGCATTTGAACCTCCCCCGACACATGCAACCAAAACATCAGGCTTTCTGCCCCATTTCTCCTGAGCTTGTTTTCTTGTTTCTTTACCGATCACTGCATGAAAGTCTCTAACCATCATGGGGTATGGATGAGGACCCGCAACTGAACCCAAAATATAATGGGTTGTCTCCACATTGGTTACCCAATCCCGTATAGCCTCAGATGTAGCATCTTTCAGTGTGGCAGTACCCGAATGGACTGGTCTCACCTACATTCAAAAAGGGCTTGACACTGTAAATAGATGCCAAAGTTTGCATCCACCAAGGGTCCGCAAATTTTTGCTTGAAATCGCTAAGAATAATTCTCAGTAACGGAATAATTACGAATCAATACAAAATTATATTTGTTTAAACGTCTTTTAACACATGAAAATAATCTAATCATTTTCATTTCCTCTCTTTTCCCTTAACTAATTTCATTCCGTTTTCATTCCACCACTACAGCCAATCAGGCACTAAATGTTATAGATGCCAAGAGGCATGATGGCTACTCTAACTTACACACGATAAGTATGCAGAAAATATGAAGCAGTGATGAATATTTCATTGCACAAAGAAGCAGGACATCTCTTTGAAAATTTATAAAGTGATATGGACCGGAATCTATATGAAACGAACCTCAGCTCCCAGAAGCCGCATTCTAAATACATTCAATGCCTGTCTTTCCATGTCTTGGGCACCCATGTAAACAATGCACTCCAAGCCAAACCGAGCACATACAGTAGCAGTTGCAACTCCATGCTGACCAGCACCAGTTTCTGCAATAATTCTCTTCTTTCCAAGCCTCTTAGCCAGTAAGGCTTGAGCAACAGCATTATTGATTTTGTGAGCCCCGGTGTGGTTAAGGTCTTCTCTTTTGAGATATATATGTGGCCCCTCGCCATTAGATCGTTTGTAATGCTCTGTAAGCCTCTCAGCAAAATAAAGAGGACTTTCTCTACCAACATAATCCCGCAAAATCCCATTCAATTCACTCTGCAATTCCAAAATTAAATCTATCAGGAAGTATTGTGATCATAAAATTGAAGCTACTTACAAGAAAATAACAAAGTTAGCAAGCATATATTATAGCCCAGAATCAGTCACAATACAACTAGAACAATAACTGTAGACTGGGTTTAGGTTGACTGGTCATTGATTGCCTCCAGGCCTCAACATAATAGGATTATGGGAAAACTGTTGACCTAACACAAACCATATATGAATAATAAAATAAAAAAGCATTTCATTCTAACATTGTAACTCTTCACTTTCTTGCTTATGTATAAACATGAACACTAAGACCATTTGACATGGTAAATTGGTGGTCATGGCATTCAAGGTGAACAGTGGTGTGAAAAAGAGCTTATGGATGCCATTTTTTCATCTAATCAAACTGAAATTCTTTTTTTCCCATCAGGGTAAACCAAATAGTACAGTGATCATCTGATTGTCGTATAGAAAATGAGATAGCGATGGTCGCTACTGATCAACCCCACAGGAACCATCAAATCACTGGCTTCTTAATCGGATTTATCGAATTGACGTAAAAATGATGCCCCACGCTTATTTAAGATTTTCGATATCAAAATTGTCAAGTTACGATTAGAAGAATAACAAATTTAACCCTAATTCCACAGTTTATAAAATCAAACGCCTACATATGCCGATACGTAAACCCTAACAGCTAGAAAGAAGAAAGAAACCTGGAAATTGGCGTCTTTAGAGAGAGCATGGAAGGCGGCTTCCAGCTCAGTAAGAGCGTGCATTAGGGTTTCAGGCACATACTTCCCCCCAAACCTCCCAAACCTACCAAACGAATCGGGTCGCTGGAGAAGAACCGTTTCGGGATCCGACATTTCTACCTTGAGGCTCTTGGCACCCAAATCTTCTCGGGTCATTGTGCAGGAGATCGATGTCGGTTTCCGAGAAGGTGAATTTTGTCGTAATTTGAGAGATTTGGAGAACAGAGCTGACAAGTTGAAGGTGTTGTTGTGACCCCTTTGAGCATTTGAGTCACAGGAAGATGAGATTTGTACTTGGAGAGCAGAGCTTGCCATAGAGAAAGTGATATGAGATATTCTTTATTTGTTACAGCAAAAAATTGATATTTGAGAGGTTTTTATATGAGCTTGTGGATGATCCAACAAATAAAAAATAAAAAATTATATGGTAGTCACTTGTCAGGATAAATACAAAGTCAAAAATGGAAACATAAGGGAAATTTCTTTTCTTTTTTTAGTAGATTTGATTCATGTCTTTTCGGGGAAGATTTGTTTATTGTAATTCATGAATTGGTGAATAAAAGGAAAACAAGAGAAATTCATGCCAAAGGTCAAATCACAATAAAATTAAATTTTAATACATCAAAAATACTAAATGAGGATTCATGGCTACATCCCACAAGTTTGTAATGTTCTAGTACTATGGATGGGAAAATGTGGTAATGTCTTGATTGAAAAAGTAGAAGTCAATGTACTAAGACATTTTTAAAGCAGAGAATTTGAAAATCCACCAAGTTAATGTGGAAGTTGGTAACATTATGGTCATCAAATATTAATAAAATTTGTAACTATATCTTATCTAATCATATATATATATATATATATATTAATGCGTTTCTATTGTCCGGTGTAGGGATGCAATTGGTCGGGTGATGGGTGGATGTAATATTTTCATTACCCGCCCCGTTACCTAAAAATCTTTTCTTGACCCATCACTTGACCCGTAGCTTTTGTCACCCTATCCGTACCCATCGAGTAAACGGGTGGATCGGGTTTTTTGGTGAAATTTAACTTGTTTTTTAAGCTAGTTTTCAACCAAAATTTTTAAAAAAGTGACAAGCAAGCTAAATTAGATATGCGATTTAAGCGGGTGTACTAGCAACGGACATGATTGAAACAAAATTATAAAGGGAATTTCCGGATGGTGCCCCTGTGATTTGGGGTATTCCGGATTTTGCCCAGAGGTTTTTTTTTTTTTTAGTTTGGTTGGTACCCTTGTATTTTCATATTTTTCGGAAAATGCCCAACTCCATTTAAATTGTAAGGGTATGTCAACTTAAAATATAATTTTAGAAAATATGAAGAAAAAAAAAAGAACGCGCCCCACGCGCCTGAAAAAAACCCTCAAACCCTAAAAGCAAAACTCGATACTCTTCGCCTCTAATACCGCACAATCACTCATCCCTATTGAAGTTAAATCGATTCATCCTCTACAAATCCAAAAACAAATTAAAGAAATGAAAGATTCAAGTAAAAAATTTCAATCGTTCAAAACCTGCAAAGTTTCTCTCCCTATTCTAAGTGAACGTGCATCTGATGGAAGGAGAGGAAGAAAGAGATCCAAATACTCTTTACGGGAAATCCATGCGGCGTGGGCTTCAACCCCAACTGAATCTTTCAATTCTAGGGATTGGGAGGCCAGGGGCGTTTTGCAATCTCTTCGTCGGAGTAGGTATGTAATATCAGAAGATGAAAAAGAGCTTGTAAGCTCAGAATCCATATGTAGGCTAAATCAGTCTGCATATCCCTGCAACTTTGAACAAGCTCTCGGGAAATTCCAAGAGAAAACGTAAACTGAAAATTAAATCGAATAATCTATTACACTCCCTGCGTCAATATGAGTTTGACTGTAGGCTGTGTAGAAAGATTGAACCACAATGAGACAAAGAGAAGCAAAATCAAGACTCCAAAAACAAGAATCTGCACCCCTGGTGATGGTGGGTGAGAAAAAATCAGAAAATGAAACCAAATTTGAATGTACTAAATATTGTTGTACACGAACTCCGGGTATTATTTCTGCTGTGAATACATTTCTTTGTGGTATGTTTTCTGGTAAAAGTTCTAGAGGCCACCAAGAAATCAGATTATTGCAAATAAAATATGGGATCAAAATAAAGGAAAACAAAGTGCACACTGTGATGTTTCCTTTGATGCATCGGTTTGTTTGTGGTGTTACTCGGTGGGTAGGTATTTTCAGAGACTAAAATGGTGTGTATTTTGATTGGCTGAGTTATGTGTCACAGTACTTTGTTAAGTTGAATCCACTACAGGAAGATAGAAAATTGGAACAAAGAAGTATTAACAAGAAAGCAAAAGTAAATGGTTGGCGTCTTGATGCTAACATTAATTGGAATTACTATTCATTTCAAATGGTAAAAGAGCATTATGGTCCTGCTACATTTGAAACTGAAAGGTGTGTTCTGAACCTGAGCATTGGTGCATATGAACAACCATGGCCTTGTCTAAGGAAGAAGACAATAAAGCCTTTGAACCAAAGCCCGTTAGAGCATATCCAGAACAAAACACAGTTTGTGTGATGAACAAGAGTTTGGACCTTTCTAAGCTTCCAACTAGAACCTTGTGTGAAAAAGATTTTTAAAAAAAAAAACATAATTGAGTTTGACATATTGTTTAGCATGTGTTATGTGGCCTATATTTGATATGTTTGTATCTCTTGAACCTAGTTGTTTCCATTGAAACTTATGTGACTTGAACTTATGAAATGCTTGATTTTCCTTGACATAAGCCCCTTGAGTATCCTCATGGATCTTTTTGTTCTTGAAAATCAATCTAAAACGTACCATCAAATTGAACACATTGTATTTAATTCAGCAAGTCTTGAATACTTATCTTCTTATGTATTTTTGTAATGTAGAAATTATCACTCTACTGATTCCAAATTATGATAAATATCTTATGCATGAGAGCTTGTATCTAATTTGAACACATTTGGGTTTAGCTCCTCTGGCATTCTTGTTGGGTTTGCTTCGCGGACTTCATTTTGAATTAAGAGGTTTGTCTACCTCTAGCATAAAATAAAAAAATAAAATAAAAAAAGGGCCCTTGTTTTCCAGTCTCGAGGGCTATGAACAATTCTCCTTGGAGTTGCAAAATTAAAATCGAGATTTTTTACCTAAACACCCTATTCCAAGAACTACCTGTCTAAATCTAACATTTGGAAGGATGATCATGAGCTTGGTATGATCTCGTTTTGCTCATTTTGGAACCCGTGGTTATGTTCTTTGTTCTTCTCTGTTGATCATAGTGGGTGTATTGAGTCGTGTTTGGATCGCGGTCGTGGTCGTGTGCTTCCGACAGCTCCTTTTGATGGAACATGCTTCCTTGGAGTCTCGTCTTCACTTTCCCAAGAGATCGTTTCTTGTTGTACCTGCCTCCGACGGTGCTACTTCGGCAGTGCTTGGCTCGTCGTGTCACCCGCTTCGTCTTCATGGAGGTCTTCCTTCACATCCATGGGTGTTCCGTTGTTGTTCTCCTTCGGCTATTTTCATTCTCTTGTTTTTGTTTCTTGCTATTTTTTGTTGTTGTTTGCTTTGTCCTCTTGATGGTTGTTTCCGTCTGCCGTCTTTTTGCGGCCTCTCGTTTCACCGTTTTTTAACGGTGATCGAGCCACTTACCTTGTGCTCAAAAAAAAAAAACTTAAAATATTTTTTTAAAAAAAATTTATGTGCAAAATGTTTAGCCTCTTTTATCTTCTTTTTTAAAAAGATATTTTTCTCATTTTAATAAAAATTATTGGAAAATTCCGGATGTTGCCCCTGATGTTTGGGGTTTTCCGGATTTTACCCAAAGGTTTTTTTAGTTTGGATTGTACCCTTGTGTTTTCATATTTTCTGAAAAATACCCAACTCCATTTAAATTGTAAAGGTATGTCAACTTAAAATAATTTTTTTAAAAAAACTTATGTGCAATATGTTTAGCCTCTTTTATCTTCTTTTTTAAAAAGAAGTTTTTCTCATTTTAATAAAAATTATTTTAGTTGACATCCCTTTACAATTTAAATGGAGTCGGCCATTTTTCGGAAAATATGAAAACACAGGGGTACCATCCGAACTAAAATAAAAACCTCTGGGCAAAATCCGAAAACCCCAAACCACAAGGGTACCATCCGGAATTTCCCAAAAATTATTTTAGTTAATATCCCTCTACAATTTAAATGGAGTTGGGCATTTTTCGGAAAATATGAAAACACAAGGGTACCATCCGAACTACAAAAACATCTGGGCAAAATCCGGAAAAACCCCAAACCACAGGGGTACCATCCAGAATTTCCCAAATATAAATCTGAAATATCTTACATGCCTCCAAAACATAGAATGAACCAAAATTGAAAAAATATAAATCATTAAAACACGTAGCTTTACACAAAATTGTCTTTAAATCTCATCATAATATTAAAGTTGTCACACTTTATTGGACTAGACTTTTTAGTAAAATTATTTTGAGAAATTCCGTTTGGTGCCCTCGAGGTTTTGCCTTTTCCGGTTGGTGTCCACCAAGTTTTATTTTTTCGCTTGGTGCCTTTAGGGTTTTGATTCATTCCAATTGGTGCCCATTTTAGTCCAAAACTTGTTAAAAATGGTGTGTGTTTTTTAAAAATAAATGAAATATTAGCAAAAAAAATTTGATTTTTTGACAAAGAATTCAATTACTATAATTTCCACCTACCTAAATAATTTTTTAAAAATAAAAACGAAATTACCATTCTTATATCTTCAAATAATTTTACAATAAAGTATTTTTTTAAAAAAATCATAGAATTGATTATTAGCCATGAAACAATTTTAATATTCAATTAGATTAATGTCTTAAATCATTGTTAGTAAATACATTAATCTAATCGAACATTAAAACTATTTCATGGGTAAGAATCAAATCTATGATTCTTTTTGAAATACTTTATTGTAAAATTATTTGAAGATACATATTAAAAGATAATTTCGTTTTTTTATTTTTAAAAAAATGTTTAGGTGGGTGGAAATTATAGTAATTAAATTCTTTGTCAAATTTTTTTTTTCTAATATTTCATTTATTTTTAAGAAACACACTATTTATAACAAGTTTTAGATTAAAATGGGCGTCAATTGGAATCAATCAAAACCCTAAGGACACCAAGCGGAAAAATGAAACTTGGTGGACACCAACCGAAAAAGTCAAAACCTCGAGGGCACCAAACGGAATTTCTCAATTATTTTTCTATGTTACAAAGATAAATGTTCCCTTAAAATTCATGGAACATGAAAATTAGTATTGCCAACAAGGTCATAAAGGTAAATAAAATAACAAAAAATTATGAAATATAGAGTTCATAAAATTGTAATGTAAGCGTATATTATTAGGTATTAAAATTATTTATATTTAAAAAAATGTTTTAGCCATGAAATCTTATCTATCATCAATATATATTAAAAATATATATAATAGAATGGGTGATGAGTGCAGATAATGGGTGCAAGTGATGGGTACGGGTGGTGGGTCGGATGATGGGTCTTGAGATGCTCATCCGTATCCGACCCATCGCATCACTCGTCACCCGAGTTTCACCCGCATGTTAACTGGTTTTCACCCATTTTTTCGGAGCGGGTTTTCGGACATCAATCAGATGCGGATGAGATTGACATCCCTAGTTACGTGTCGCCCCCGGATTTAACGTCAGACCAACGAAAATTAATCAAACCTTTATTGTCACATGTCGCTCCCATATTTAACGTCATCTCAACGAAAATTAATCACGTAATTCATCTATAAAACTCCAAAATGATTCAACAACAAAATTTTTAGAAGATAACCACACCCTAACCAAATTAATGAGTATCTTCCCCATAATTAACATCATCTTCCCCATAAATAATCAACGTAATTTAACTCATTATTTTATAAATCGAATTTCAAAAAGTTTGCTAACACAAAATCAGAATTTCAATTAGATTTTTGAAATTATAATAAATATCTCTAAGATAATATATACAGGTGTCTTTTACGTTTTAATTCAGCTACTCATTACTTCAATCTATTTGTTACAGTATGTGTTGCTGAATCAGTTTTTTTTTATATATATAAAAAAAATCAATATTTATTGTTTCAATCAATTTGTTGCAACCGAATCAAAAGATTTGATCTCAATAACTCGTTAATTGGCATTATCCACTATGTAATCTTATTATGATATATATATTTTTAAAAATTCAGTCGGGTCTTATTTAAGTATGCGTTTCATCACCAATTTATTTATTTTTTGATATAAAGGTAAATGAATACAAGAAGGGTCAACATTTTAAAGTTGATTGTCATAGAGCATAGAACATCGTTACGGATGAGATTCAACGTCCCGCGAAAGGATCCCGTCGTCCGTACCAAAGCAATGACCAAGTGATGCGAGCTTATCTGCGACGACGTTAATTTTCTTAAAAACATGTTGGACTTTAACTTTTGTCCCGGGCTTGCTGAGAGTTTGGAGACGTCTCATGCTGCATTGTTTGGAAACTTCATTGTTGGACATATCAGATTGCCGAAGCTCAATTGAGTTTGTTACAGGTTTTTGCCTCTTGCTTATTAATGTTCTTGTGATTTATCAACATCACAATATTCCCTTCTAGTTATGTTACTTAATGGAATCCAAAAACTATTGTTAACATTGTAGATTTTAAAAAAAAATAAAACTATGCATCATATATTCGGATCCGTAGATACTACTTTCTAATAAGTGCATTATTAATAATGAATCAAACAAATTTATATAACTAATTGCATGAAGTTTACTTAAGAAAAACATGCATTTTAGTTATAGATTTGGAACATATGTATGGTTTTTTTAAATTAATTTTGACTATAAAATTTGTAGGAATATATATATATATATATATATATATATATATATATATATATATATTACGTGGAATATTTTAGGTATGTTATAATATTTTTAAAATTAAGAATGAAAACTTACATAAAATAGGAATCTTTGTATTATAATTTTGATTTGAATAAGTAATTTAAATATAAATATATTTTATATTTGTACAAGAGGCCTTCTTCTTTTTTTTTGACATTTGTACAAGAGGACATATTTTAACGTACAATGGTACATGACACTTTAAAAAAAAAAAAAAAATTTATTGAGTCCACTCTTCCTTTTTATTTAGAAAATTTAAGTGGATAAAAAAGTATAGATTCATAATCATGATTCTTTTTTATTTTGACTATAAAATTTGTAAGAACCCATATATCACAGGTAATTTTTATGTATGTTATAATAGTTTAAAGTTAAGAATGAAAAACTTACATATGAGATAAAATATGAGTTTGCGTATTATAATTTTGAATTGAATAAGTAATTTAAATATTTTATCACTTCAGTAATTTCAGAAAAGTTTTAACTATACGTAATTATTTTGATTTTTAATAAAAATTTCCATATTTTTTTTATAAGTATCCGATAATGTATTTTTATATTGAAAAAATATTTTTAATTAACAATAAAATTTTAAATAAAAAACTTAATAGGGCCTCCAGCTTGCCCTGATTGGCGCCAAAGCACCAGTTTGATGTCTGCAAAGTCCCATTTCTACAAAGTTCAGCTTAATTTATATTCCTTTTAACAAAATCTCACCTAATTTACTGAACAATCAACAATGCAAGCAACATAATGTAAAACATTGGTGTGAATAACAATTGGTAGCCTACCATAAGAAATTCAGTAAACCTCCACGTGTAACAATAAAGATTTTTTTTTTTTAAAATAGATGGTAGAAAAAGATCCAAAAACCCATTTCTCAAGATCCAAAAACCCATTTCTCAAAAGAGTACGCGCATTATGCACGCGCCGAAATTCACTCCATTGTCTGCCCTCTCCTCAAACAAAACAATAGATCACCCGTTATCGAAATCTTCCAAACCCAGATCCAAAGTCTATGCCGTCTCTTTCCAAAGGGTACTGCTAACAAGAAGATCTTCCAGGATTTCCGCTCAAGAAAGTACAATCGGAAATTTGCAATAAAAAAATCGAGGCTTGGTATCTCATGGAAAATCAAGAAATAGGGGCAATCTATGGACCAAAAGGTTCTCGGGAGAACTGTTCATCCCTCTCAAACCCGTACGAGTACCCGCGCCCGTCAGAGTGTGCATGCAAAGAAAAATCGGGAGGTAACGCCTCCTGGTTGTCGAAAGAAGAGGGTCGAAATGATGCCCGTCACTGTTGGAGTTGTCTTCACTATTGGCTCTGCAATTCGGCGGACTGAATTTTGAGATCTGTTTCTTTTCAGATCTCTATTTAGAGTGGGTTTTTCCTTACGATTATAAAATCTCCCAATCTGCCAACTTCCCCTCACAAAAAGCCCCCTCTCTCCACTACGCCCTGTCCAGTCCTTCTGTGGACTCCAATTCTCGTGTGCTTACTGTTTTTCGCCTTTGGTCCTTCATGGATCCCTCAAAACCTACCTTTCTTGAAAAGCTTGTTTCGGATCCTATGGCCGATACCAAAAGGATAACCTCCCGGAAGATAAGGATATCTCTACCAAAACGCCCGAGGATTTAAAACCCGTAAAGGCTAAACAAGACAAAGAGGAACCAAAACCAAACGAGTTGAAAAACAACAAAAATGTTGATAAGGGGAAAGCGCCCTTGACTGTGGAAGATCCCGTCAAGAAAAGATATTATGAGAGAAATGAAAACTCTATAGAGATGATGTCATACATCCAAGAACTTTTAACAAGGTTAGATCCAATACTCTAAAACTTAGAGAGTCTTCCCTGATTGGTCGTGTTTTCGGGGAACCAATTGATCTGACTAAGGTTAGAATGAAGCTTGTGAAAGAATGGCGTTTTATCCAAGGGGATTTCCAATTTATCCCTTATGCCAATTACTGGTTTGAAATCAAATTCGCAAACCCAATTGATAAAAAAAGAGTATGGGAGGGTCGCCCTTACCATGTCTTAGGTCAAGTGCTTTTGCTTAGAACTTGGAACCCGAACTTTGACCCTATAATGAAAATGTATCTAGATTAGACATCAGGGTTAGGATCCCATTGCTTCCCTTAGAATTGTGCAATCCTGATGCTATTAAGGCCATCATTAAACAACATAAACTGGGAGAACTTGTGAAGTATGACCACAATAATGAAAGAAAGTCTGGAAATAAATTTCCAGATTCTGCATTAACGTTGACATGGCAGGAGGGGTACTTGGGAGGTGATCATCCCGGATGAGAACAAAAACTTGGTGAAATATAATGTGTGGTTCGAGGACTTCCTGAAGGATGCGGGAACTGTGGTCTTATTGATCACATGTTTAGCCAGTGCTCACTTAGGATTACACAGCAGAAAAAAAATTAAAATCACAATACAAAGATCTCTTAACCATATGAGAAGACAGAGAACCTGGAAAAGGAAAAAAAAGGATGTTGATAACCAAGAGGGTGAATGGACCACTGTCAATAAGAAAAAACTATCCCCTATTGAAAAGGAGGCGACCCCTCCCTCTACCAAGCCTTACCTAGGTACAAAAAGCGGAGTTTCGGTGTCTTACATCTACAATGATATCCCGAGTAACAAAGTTGTTGCGGGCGCTTTCAATTCCAGGACAATGAGGTCAACCCCTCTCCTCATAAGAATGTTAACCCGATCCCCTCCTTTACTTCTCCGGATCTAACCAAAGCCTCAACTCAAGATATAAATCAGGTCACAAGTGTCATTGGCAACATCGGTACTGAACCCGATCCAATACCTGCTGTTGTTGATGAGATGAACAAGCAGCCACTGAAAAAGTGCCCCACTGTTTCGGAGAGCAAAAACCCAACACCACCACAGGATCCGACATGTCCCATTAATGGAATTCTCGACATTCAAATGCTCATGGAGTCGGATGATCTGCTGGATGAGGAGGAAGACGAGATTAACTACTTTGATGAAGACATCCTTACTGACAACGTTTTCCAATCTGAAAACATTGATAAGGTCCAGTCAAACAACTCTTTCCAGTCTCTCAACTCAGAAGATGACTCGGTTATACAAAAGATGGAGGTTATGAAAGTTCACAAAGGAGAGAATTCCTTTTCCAATTCTAGCAAGAGAATGATCGATGAAGACGACATTGACACTGCTTCCTCTAAACCCTCTAGAGGAAAAAAGAAGAAGTTAGGTTAATCAATGATAGGAAGAAGCCAAGTTTCCATCTTCTCCATGGGCCTTACCATTTCCATGGATTTTAAATTGTGGACAACAAGGCCTCACAAGCCATTCGGCACGGCCACAAAGCTTGATGTGTCGACTTTTGCACCACATGCGGTTACCTTTTTTATGCAGCTACTTGTATCAGTTCTCTTTGTTATCTTTCTTCATGTTTGTGTATGGTCTTATCTCTTGCATGGACTACTTCCCAAAAAACTCAGGATGTTAAAATTCCTTTTGTACTTGGCTTCTATTTGAATGGTTCATGGTTAGGCATTCGAATTGTTTGGCTTCTGTATTGCTCCCAACAGGAATATTTTTTATTGGCTCAAAAGCTACGATGACAATATTGGATTCTATTTAAATATAGCTAATGACCTCCAAAGGCTTAAACGTCCGATCCCTCGATCAAATTTCCAACTGGTCTTCCCGATCCCTTATGGAAAGTTGAAGAAGGTGAAAACGATTTTCTGGATCTCTTATTAAACCCCTGGCTACGACTCTACTGTTGGACAAATTCAATGAACCTTTACAAGCCTACTGCACCTTTATACATTGACCTATTTTTTTCATTGTGATACAATTAACCAACGCAACCTATTTGTCCTTGTTATCATCAATCACAGGTGCTTTCAAAAAGTTTCGGGTTTGGGCACCCAATAAAACCACTCTACGAGAAAGACCACGGAACGTACTATCAATTGATGTCAAAAGCCAAAAGCATTTATTCAAGACGATGTCTTGCAAATACTATTTCACAAATTTCTCGGTTTTTTACTTTCTTAAGTCATGGACCAAATACAAAATTTCACTTACGGTAAGTTCGTGTACCTATGATAAGACTTTCTCAGTGATTTTTATTTTACTACCAAACCCACTTTGTATAATTTTTAAAAAAAGATCCTCAAAGGGATTGAGAACCTTGGAAATTTCTTGGTTATCCCCAAAAAAGAAAAACACTAGTTTATCTTACCACAATTACTGCAGTCTAGTAAATGTACAAAATTAGGCTTATACCTCTCCCAGATAATAGAAAACTATATTAGGAAAAAAAAAAGAAGGGTTTAATGACTCGGAATGTTGGTTTTATGGGCTACCAAGCCTTCCCACTTTCTCCCCCTACCATCCGTGTAAATGATAGCTAGCTTCTGGAACATTAGAGGAATGGGCCGGAGTACCCTCTGGACAAACCTCGACGCTGTTTGCAAAATCCATAAGATCAATATTATTGCTTAGTAGAAACTAAATCCGAAAAACCTCCTGAAGACCACCTTTGGAAATCCGCCGGATTTGACAACATAGTTTATTGCCCTGCCGCTGGTAAAGCGGGAGGGTTACCTTCTATGGAAAAGTCACCAACTAAAAAACCAAACTATTACATTCATTTACAAAAAAGATTTATATGCATTGAATTTGCATGTAATAACCTAAATCGAAAGATGAACATCATTTTTGCGTACGCCCCTCCACAAGAAGCCAATAAGAACCACTTTTGGATCTCACTCACCTCTTTCATCAAAGATTCATTCTCATCCGTGCATCTTAATGGGAGACCTCAATGAAATCCAACAATAGTCCGATAAGCAAGGAGGAGCTCAACCAACTCAAATAGATTCAACAGATTAGTGAACTTTAAAAAATTCCTGCAATATGGAAGATACCCAAACTTTAGGGAACAACTTCACATGGAGGAAAAGACGTGATGGGCCGAATAACCTCTTTGAAAAATTAGATAGAGTGATTGTTCATCACCAAATCACACAATGGTACCCAAACTAAAAACAAAAAACCATGCATTCACCATCTCGGACCACTGCCAAATTTCTTTGGAGTTATCTGGAGTGGAAACCTTTACCCCTCACCCGTTCAAATTCGAAATGATGTGGACTAAACGCAAATCATTTGAAAATATTGTAAAACAATCTTGGCGCTCCATCTTTATTGGGAATGAAATGTTTAAGCTGACAAAGAAAACACAACTTTTGAAAACAAAGGCAAAAGAGTGGAGTAAAACTAATTTTGGTAATATCTTCAAACAATTAAAGGAGGTGGAGCAAAAATTACAGGAAATCCAAAATAATCAATCAAACACCCTAAACCAAATTCTTGATATAACCCAAAGAAATCTCTTAACTAAACAAATCTAGACTTCTTTCTTTCCATCAAAGATATTGGAGACAAAGATCAAAAAACACGCATCTAAAAAATATGGATTCGAACTCCAAATACTTCCACCGCATTGCTACCGGAAGGAGAAACCGAAAACAGCTAAAAGAGCTAACAACCAGAACGGGATCAATCTTGTCTTCTGAGGCTGAGATTCGATTGGAGGTAAATAAGGAATTCAAATGTAAATTTCTCAAAAACACCTATTGACCATGCTATGCTCGAAGTCAACCTCCGAGTCATCAAAACCAAAGTAAGTTCCGAGGATAATTTTCTTCTAACAAAACCCCCATCCAACGAAGAAATCAAAAATGCGGTGTTCGATATAGGATGTGACAAATCTCCGGGACCCGATGGTATGCCGGCTGGGTTTTACCAAAATATTGGCACATAGTAGGTATCGACGTCTCTAAAGCGGTAAAAGGATTCTTTAGAAGCGGAAAATGCTTAAACAAATCAACCATACTTTTATAACCTTGATCCCAAAAACGGATAATCCTACAACAATCAACCAATTTAGGCCTATAAGTCTGTGCAACACAATTTATAAAATTATTGCTAAAATAATTACTAAAAGAATGGAATCCATTATGCCAAAACTCATTCACCCTCTCAAGGAGCTTTCGTGGCTAACAGATCTATCCATGATAACATTCTGATTGCCCACGAAATTTTCCACTCGTTTCGATCCAACAAGAGTAAGGAAGGTTGGGCTGCCATTAAACTCGATATGGAAAAAGCATATGACCAAGTTAATTGGGATTTCATCATCAAAATTCTTACAAAATTCGGATTCAATGACAAATTTGTAGGATGGATTAAGGAGTGTATCTCCACAGTCTCTTTCTCTGTCCTTGTTAATAACGGACCAACAATCAATTCTTCCCTGAAAAAGGACTCAGACAAGGGGACCCTTTATCCCCTTTTCTCTTCGTTTTGGGAGCTGAAGTCCTCACACAAATGCTACAAGATGATTGTAACAATTACGATAACCATATTGGATTCTCTGTTTGTAGACAAGCAACACCAATCCTTTCCTCTCTTTCGCGACGACATGATCATTTTTGCAAAAGCCAATTTGACATCTTGCCAAAGAACAAAGCAAATCCTTGAAATGTATTGCTCCATATCAGGACAAAAAATCAACTACGATAAATCCGCTTTCCAAAAACAAAAAATACAAGCGACAACAATGTGACCCAACTAAAAAAACTTGTTGGGGATGTCATACTACAACCCTCGACAAATATCTTGGATGCCCAATTATAAATGGAAGAGTGACAAAGAAACCTTTGGTGAAATTAATACTAAATCAAAACAACAACTTCTTAAATGGAAAGCAAACTCTTTATCCAAGAAGCAGAAATACCCTCATAAAACATAATTGGCAACCAAACCGACTTTTGTTATGCAAAGTTTCATGCTACCAAAACATAACCTGGAGGAACTCGATAAAACCTACAAAAAATTCTTCTGGAATAAAGGAGACCAACACAGACCTATCATAAAATGGGATACAATATGCAAATCGAAAAAGAGTGGTGGTTTGGGATTGAAAAATCTCTAACCACAAATAAAGCCCTTCAAATGAAACTTTTATGGAAAATTCTTGCGGAACCAACCAATATATGGTTAAAATTATCAACGAAAAATACTTGAAAAACCAAACATTCTCCATTACCAAAAGAAAGGGCCAACTTCATGGCAATGGAATAACCTTATGAAGCTTAAATCTGAATTCAAAAAAGGTATCATCTGGCAAGTCGGTGATGGCAAAACAATCAATTTCTGGCATGACAGTTGGATAACAACGACACCACTGATTAAAATGGTCCAAAATGCTAATATTATCAACACTAATATAAAAGTCAGTCACTTTATTAACAACTCAAGAAACTGGGATACAAACAAAATTGACACAGAACTACAAAATACCATCAATTCAGATATAATAGAAAAAATAAAAGAAACAATTATTCCCAAAAACGAATTGCAGGACAAACTTTATTGGAGATGCAGTAAAAACGGCTGGTTCTCTACTAAATCTGCTTCCGATATGATTGAGACGAATCCACTTTACAACCAAGCATTGCTTGTGAATGGATCTGGAAACTCGACACTCAACCCAAAATCAAAAACTTTATCTGGAAAATGTCTATTAACGGAATTCCTACAAAAGCAAAATTGGATGAAAAAAATTGTGTAACAAGACACTGTGAACTCTGCAACCATCATCTGGAAGACTTGACCCACTTGATAATCGAATGCCCCTTCACTAAACAAATAATTAATAAAGTCGACATAACAATTTTGAATGATCTCAATAAAATAAGAATACATAATAAAAAAGCTCATGAAATCTTACATGAAGTGAAAAACAAAATTGGAACAAACAAGTTCGAGTGCCTCAACTATTTGGTGGGGCATCTGGTTTTTTAGGAACAATTATCTTTAATAATGAACCAATGGACCTGATAAAAATGTCATTGCTTTCATTAAAAACCAACTCCATAATTGGAAAATTAAAATAACAGACGAAGATGACTACGACATTAAAAAACAACATAAGGACTCTACGCATCAACAAGGAAAAAAACAACAAACAGAATGCGCCACAAAACCAAAACCGCACACATATATTAAATGGAAAACCAAAACGGGTTCATAAATCAATTTTGACGGATCAAAACTTGATCGGGTATGACATTCTTGTTTTGTTATTCGAAACCACAATGAGAGTTATTAGCCTGATGCAAAGAAGAATAACTTCAACTCGGTCATAAAAGATGAAGCATTCGCTCTTAAGGCCGGTTTACAAGAGGCAATTAGACTGCATATTAAAAAGATTGAAATTGAAGGTGACAACCTGCGTGTTATTAGGGCACTCCAAGGGCTGTGGAGTTGTCCATGGGATGTCGAGATGACTATTTCCGACTCCAGACTGGTCTGTGTTTTTTGAACGAAATTCAGATCAAACATGTCTTCAGAGAAATCAACTGTGTTGCTGACGACTGACCACTTGGGAATCTCGAACCCCAACACCAATTTTTCTGATGATCCCGAACTTAATGTTCTCATCCGCAAGGATGCTTTAGTTGGACTACCTCGAGAAGGTAGCCTAATCTAACCGCTTTCCGCTTTTCAAAAAAAAAAAAAAAAATCATTTTAAAGCTCTTGCTAAGAAAAATTTATATATAATATGAAGATATGCATATATGATATAACCAATGACATATGAATATGTCATTAGTTGTAGAAGTATTGATAAATATAAATACTGATTGTGTTAAGTGATATTGAGAGTATTCATCTTGAATTTTACAAAAGAAAACAAAACGTAACGGTCATGAATGTCTTGTTCATCTCTTTTTTATCCCTCTTTGTTTCCACATTGAGTCATCGTTCATGACCATGGGTTGGATGTGTTCAGCCCGTTCCCGATGTTGAAAATGTTTCTTGACCATGTGTTCAGACCATGGGTTGACCGTGTCTGAGAAGTTTCCGGAAGCTTCCAAGTTTCCGACACGGGAGAACACGGGAAACGGTACTGTCTAGAGGTTTTCGTACATCATAGTTGAGACCCGATATCAGAGCTGAAAAAATTAAGTTTAATGTGTCCAGTATACATTCAGGCTGGGTTCGGGCCAATTGAGCAGAAATCAAGTTTAATCTTGAGAAAATGGGATGAGATATCATTATATCAACCTTATATAATTAATTTTAGTTGAGGATAGAGAAATGAGAGCATATATACATCTTATTATTAGAAGGTGTGTTACTTAGTCAATTTACCATCTTGAGTCTTCCTACAAGCCACAAGGTAGTTCATGACAATGATGACTTGTTGTCAAGTAGTCGGTGATAATGCTAATTTGGTGATAATGCTAATTTTTACGACAGTAAAATTTTGGTAATAAACGGTTAGTGAAAATGATAGTTGAATAGATAACAATACTAGTTAGAATACGGTATTTTAGGCTTCATGACCTAACATTTATAACACTCGTATAGTTGTAGTTATTATTACTTACAAATTTAATTATTGTTTTTTGAGGTTTCAAATTAGAAATGATCTAAGACAAATGAGATAAACCCTTAAGAGAAAAGTTAAACAACTAAATCTAGGAAACTCTTCTTGAATCGTGATTGTAAATCTGTCTTAGGAAAACCGATTTAAATAAGTTTAATTTACATTACTAAATGACATCGCTCTTGTAAACAAAAAAGTGGAGAAAAACACAATGAAGATGGTAGCTTATGTTAAGCATGTTAGGGAATGCCTCAGAGAATGTAAGAGTATCGGTGGAGAAGACCAATGTGTCCGACATCATATGTTCACCGTTCAAGTTTAGGTTGCGGTAAGAGTGTGGGTTCATTTCTGATAAGGTCTTCCATCCTATGACCCTAGATCTTGGTCAAGGTGCATGGGATTGGGCGTCCCTTGAGGATGGAGTTATTTTGACCTGTAGCTTTGGTCAAACTATGTTGTTAGGTCAAAAAAACAACAGAGCGAAGGAATATGAGACGATAAAGATGGTGCTAGAGGAGCATGTCAAGGAGGAGACAGAATGTTTTTGCTCACCTACCTTGTAGGTTTTACATTGAAGTAGAAAAATGAAACCATCGCAATCGCTAAGAAGACTAAGAGATCACATTTTGATGATCTAAATTGTAAAAGCTTATTGGAAATACTTGGCGTTTTCGGGACTTACACAGAGAATTATAAAATTCCTATAATTTTCCGTAATTTTCACCCTAGTAACTCTCATAAACTCATCATCTGAAATTCTGAATGCACCCTTATTCTTATATAAACCCATGAACACATCAACTGAATGCACCCTTATTCTATTAACCCCGATAAAAGCGAAACAATGATTTTGTCATCAATACAAGTGAATACGTAAAACCGCACTAGCTGATCGAACAAAGCAAAGCAAAGCAAAATATAATGTAAGGGGGAATATGAACTACACAAACTTTTACAAAAGATAAAATGGTTAACCAATCTCGATTCTCGACTAGTCAAATGTCAAGATTACTGAATAAGCACTCGGAGTCGGACATTAATATTCACAACAGAGATGGTTGAACAACAGACAGTGCATTCTTTTTGTTTATTACGAAGTAGCCCGACAAAAACAGTTAATTCCAGGATTATTGAATAAGCACTCGAACACTAATCTCACTTAGGCATGATACTTTAGTTTTTCTCATTCCATTTTGATCACTTTATGTACTCGGAAAAATATTGCAAGTAACAACAAAAAGTTCAGCAAGGCGGGGGTCTAAGCAGACTTAAAGTTGCTGTACTTGATGATTCCCTGGACATCCACAACCCCAGGGGGGAATACAGGATCAGTTGCTGCCCTAACCGCGACTCTTGCCACAGACACGACATTGACAGGCCGAGTTAGCAATGGACCCACCAGTGGAACTTGGGTCAGCGGTTTAGCATATTGCAGAACCTGCACGGCAAAGCAGTAGAACCATGTTATTCAAGGATTGAGACCAAGTTATACAAGAAGTATTTTACTCTGCTTGACAAATTCCAGCACGTAAACTGACATTTCTTAAAAGTGAGATCAATTAAGATCAACATCCACAGAAACAAAACAAAGGAAGAAAGATTTACCATCTCCATCGGGGAGCCTATCACACCCAGTGGTAGTTTAAAGCTTCCTATATGTCTTGTGCCATACATAAAGCCGGGCCTCAATATCACACCTGTAACAGCATATCAGAAAACTAGAACCATTATGAAAACATCAAAGATTCGCAATAATGTCAAGTTATCAACAAGATCCAGCAACAAGGGTACTTCTCCTAGAACTGGATTGAGCATTTTCCGAATGTCTCACCGTTATCACTGTCAACTATTAGTAGTAAGCAGCTGTGGCAACAGACTATGAAGGTTCTGTGTTTTTTATTCAATTTAGATAAGTTAAAAAAATTTAGAATCTAACAAAAGGAGACCAAAGGGAAAAAACTTGCCTCCATATGGAAACCTGGTTAGTAGCTCTGTTTCAGCAGCTCTCTGAAATTAACCGAAAACAATAACAATTGTGTCAGGAAGATTCATTTGACAAGGTACACAAATTCTTAAGTAGATGATACTTCATAATAACACCATATGCATAATGGTGTCTTAGATAGCAAAAAAATGATAGGGGACAAGGAGGAAGGGAAAGGATCATTATCACTGTGTAATGCTGTTAAAGGGTGTGGACTGAGGACAAAGCTCATATTTTCTCAATCAACAACCATCCACGGATATCTTTGTTTCCTTTCCCCAACATTTTCATTTTACTTATTCCCGTTCAATCTCTTATCTTCCCCCCTCACATGTTATTCAACCACACCATCTATACGTCAATGCAAAGGAACAATTAGAAGATGCATTGCTTAGCAAACTGGCATAGAACTTGTTAGCACCTTTCCATCATAATACCCTTGTAGTAAATAGTTAAGAACGCCGAAGTCAGCAGCGGATATATAAACAAATCTCTTAACACCTGCAAGTGAAAAGAACACGTATTTTGTGAGTAATTCAATGATAACTGTAGACATCACAGGAATGCTTATGTAAAGTTGTTGACGACTTGAGGCCTATGATAGCCTAAGTACTGAACACGATTATATGAGTGTCATACACAGAACAGTTAATCCCAATCTTTGGTCATGCATTACAAAAAACTACTTAATATCATTCAAAATAAGTTGATTGGAACAGAAATAATTCTGTACAGCATATGTTGATTAGGCATCCTAAATTTCAAATGTTACACAGATGTCCTTAAAATGGAAAATTTTTCCATATGTAACTCCTGCAAATTTTGCAGGGATTGCATACAACAAGGTTTCAGCCCCTGTTGCTATCGACTTCGCAGAGTCAATCTTTGTTGCATTTCCTTAGGTAAACATAAATTTGGACAGTCTAAATAGTAGCATCAGTTCCAAAGAGGGAGAATTTGTGTACCTTGATCTGCAGCAGCTCTAATTGCATTTATGTTGGCAGTACCATTGATCTTATACATGTATGAATTCGATCCAAAACTACCTACACATGAAATCTGCAAATCTTTGCATCAGGATACCAAGCTAGCTTCACAGATAAAAATAAACTAGAAGTAGACAAGACAATAACATTTTACAATAAGAAGAAAAAAAATGACTTTAAAGTAAAGTAGAAGCATTCATGAAAGTACTCGCCGGAGCTCAGTCATAGATGCATAAATAAGAGTTAAATTGATGAAATGAACATAATGATAGCCAAGAAAATCAAATTAGGAGAAAGGGAGAAACCAAAAAAATAATGGAAAGGGTACATTGTTTCCCCGGTAGATTCTGAGCAAGGAACATGTGTAAACAGTTTCCCTAATAAAAACAACCAACCATTGCATGAATTTCATCCTTAAGCCTTAACTTTTGTCTTATATTTTCTTGTTTACTTTCCTAACACTTAGAGTACCTACTGATTGAGCAAGACATCTTATGATGCCATGATGTGCCTATTCATATGGACATTCCTTTATCACTTCTAGTTCCGGGAATCTGTTTTTCAGGATACTTGGCTGATTCCCAAATTGACCATTAATTACAGAACAAAACAAAACTAACTCACTAAACAGGAGACAAGAATAAGAAAATGAAAACTAGAAGAGGGGGGAAATAAAAAGAAGAAAATGTAAAGAATATTGTTTCACCTGTAGCCTCAAACTTACTCTCTATGTTTACTTCATTCCTAATACCAACTAATTCATTCAGATGAGAAATCTAATGATGTCATGATGCAAGCACGTTTGTACAGTCATTCCTATAACACTTCTGGTTACGAGAAGTTATTTCTAGTATACTTGGTCGATTCTTATAAACCCTTTTTCTAAGGTAAAAAGTGCTTATAATGAATAAGTAGTTGATGCCCAGCAATACAGAAATATTCTATAGTAGGAATTCTTACCACAGAAGTTACTCCAGTCATTGCATCCTTGAGTGAATCAGGTGAGAGAAGGTTCCCTGCAGCAAAATGCAACCGGATGATGTCAGTGCGAAATTTCATCCTTTCTTTATCACGTTAATTTGACCCCATATTTCTACAAGGGGAGTGTCCAAATGTATATTTACCTTTATTCCAGATCACATTGCTTGCCCAAGGTTCATTTATAGATGACTTTCCCGACCTGCAAAAAAAGAAAATATGTATTGGCAAATGAAGTCTGCACAGATGATAGAGGATGAGTAGAAATCATTGAAAATGCAGTAAATGCCGCAAGACAATAGCTTTCGGCATCAGTCTACATCTAATGGAGCTCCCAAAGTATAAGCAGAGAAAAATGTACCAAACTGATACATAGTATGAAGTATGAACCTATAGAGTCAGATTCCACTTTTGTCATTATAACATTGAAAGAAATCCTTTGGATCTGTTCCAATCGAGAGATTGCTGACAGGTTTCAAAATCCAAATGACAATAGGCTACCTGCTGAGGCTGGCTACAGATATGCCACGGTCGACAGCTTCTTTGCATACATGTGACCCAACAAAACCATTTCCTCCTAACACAAGCAGCTGAACAAAGAGATTCCTAAGCCAATTTTAAAAGAGAATGCCCATGCAAGTGTAACCAAACTAAAAATTGACCATTATACCTTTTCTAGAGGAGGTGGGGGAACATTTACAGTTTCTGCCTCCTCTACATTTAAAGGTTCGCCTGCTTTGGTAGTATCTGTTGATGTAAATCTGCCATTTCTACATGGAGCAGTAGTACTAGGACCAAAATAATCAATGTCAGAATCTAGCAAAGTCCCAGAAGCTTAATACATTTCTTTGCTTCGTAAATTGTAACTACTGAACGCATCATTCACATTATCACATACACAATAACAACTTCTTGCTCACCTTATCCAAATTCAAGCAAGCAAAGAAGTACCAGAGGCACGACACTGCCGACACATAATAATACATCAAAGTATCCATCCATGTAAATTTCCTATTATTGCTTCGTAATTACTAAAATCAAAGGATTAAGTCTAGGTTAACACAAACAAGAACATCATCCAGCGAAATTTACATAAACAGATACAATTTCTCTCTCCTTCCAAATTTAACAACGTGATTTCCCTGATACACCAAACTAAACCTATTTCCAATAACCGCAACAAACAATCAGCATTTCCCCTATAAATATAATGTTTCAAAAACTTTTGTCGTTCAATTCAACCAAAATAGCAGTCCATAGTTTCAATATAGCCGAATTCATAATTATTCTTCCCCTAATACGAAAATAAAAGTCACTTGTAGTAGGAAAGAGCGGAAAAACTCACTAGAATCTGGAAAGAGAAGATCGGAGCCGGATCAAGCGAGACATTGTAGAAGACCTTAGAGATGAATGCAAAATTATCAAGTGATTTCCTGACGATACAGTTTAGAAGAAAACTTTCGAAGTGTACGATTTCGTTGGTCGGGGTTTCTAGTTTTTAGTTTCTACAAAGTCTCCTGGGGGCAAAGGAAAAACACGTGGCAGAAGGCAGTGAAGGGAGGTGACAGAGTATATGTGGCTCGTTGTGAACCGGTAGGCTTGTAGTTGTTGGACTTGGACCATTTCTTTCGCATCCTATTTTTAGTTGGAGTTCAGAGCTCTATATTTATGCTTCATTTTCAGATGGCCCTCAATGAGTTTGGCCCAACATATGAGCCCAATCAAATTAATGATCATTCATTTATTTTATAAAATTCAAAATTCGAAGTAATTTATGTCATTCGAAAGTAAAATTGAAATAATGAGCATAAGATCCAAAAACTCATTTCTCAAAAGAGTACGCGCATTATGCACGCGTCGAAATTCACTCCATTGTCTGCCCTCTCCCTCAAACATAACAATAGATCACCCGTTATCAAAATCTTCCAAACCCAGATCCAAAGTCTATGCCGCCTCTTTCCAAAGGGTATTGCTAACAAGAAGATCTTCCACGATTTCCGCTCAAGAAAGTACAATCGGAAATTTGCAATAAAAAAATCGAGGGCTTGGTATCTCACGGAAAAATCAAGAAATAGGGGCAATCTATGGGACCAAAAGGTTATCGGGAGAACTGTTCATCCCTCTCAAACCCGTACGAGTACCCGGCGCCCGTCAGAGTGTGCATGCAAAGAAAAATCGGGAGGTAACGCCTCCTGGTTGTCGAAAGAAGAGGGTCGAAATGATGCCCGTCACTGTTGGAGTTGTCTTCACTGTTGGGCTCTGCAATTCGGCGGACTGAATTTAGAGATCTGTTTCTTTTCAGATCTCTATTTAGAGTGGGTTTTCCCTTACGATTATAAAAACTCCCAATCTGCCAACTTCCCCTCACAAAAAGCCCCCTCTCTCCACTACGCCCTGTCCACTCCTTCTGTGGACTCCAATTCTCGCGTGCTTACTGTTTTTCGCCTTTGGTCCTTCATGGATCCCTCAAAACCTACCTTTCTTGAAAAGCTTGTTTCGGATCCTATGGCCGATACCAAAACGGATAACCTCCCGGAAGATAAGGATATCTCTACCAAAACGCCCGAGACTTTAAAACCCGTAAAGGCTAAACAAGACCAAGAGGAACCATAACCAAACGAGTTGAAAAACAACAAAAATGTTGATAAGGGGAAAGCGCCCTTGACTGTGGAAGATCCCGTCAACGAAAAGGATTCTGAGAGAAATGAAAGCTCTGCAGAGATGATGTCATACATCCAAGAACTTAACAAGGTTAGATCCAATACTCTAAAACTTAGAGAGTCTTCTCTGATTGGTCATGTTTTCGGGGAACCAATTGATCTGGCTAAGGTTAGAATGAAGCTTGTGAAAGAATGGCGTTTTATCCAAGGGGAATTCCAGTTTATCCCTTATGCCAATTACTGGTTTGAAATCAGATTCGCAAACCCAATTGATAAAAAAAGAGTATGGGAGGGTCGCCCTTACCATGTCTTAGGTCAAGTGCTTTTGCTTAGAACTTGGAACCCGAACTTTGACCCCTATAATAAAAATGTATCTAGATTAGACATCTGGGTTAGGATCCCACTGCTTCCCTTAGAATTGTGCAATCCTGATGCTATTAAGGCCATCATTAAACAACATAAATTGGGAGAACTTGTGAAGTATGACCACAATAATGAAAGAAAGTCTGGAAATAAATTTCCCAGATTCTGCATTAACGTTGACATGGCAGGAGGGGTACTTGGGGAGGTGATCATCCCGGATGAGAACAAAAACTTGGTGAAATATAATGTATGGTTCGAGGACTTCCCTGAAGGATGCGGGAACTGTGGTCTTATTGATCACATGTTTAGCCAGTGCCCACTTAGGATTACACAGCAGAAAAAAATTAAAATCACAATACAAAGATCTCTTAACCCATATGAGAAGACAGAGAACCTGGAAAAGGAAAAAAAGGATGTTGATAACCAAGAGGGTGAATGGACCACTGTCAATAAGAAAAAACTATCCCCTACTGAAAAGGAGGCGACCCCTCCCTCTACCAAGCCTTACCTAGGTACAAAAAGCGGAGTTTCGGTGTCTTACATCTACAATGATATCCCGAGTAACAAAGTTGATGCGGGCGCTTTCAATTCTCAGGACAGTGAGGTCAACCCCTCTCCTCATAAGAACGTTAACCCGATCCCCTCCTTTACTTCTCCGGATCTAACCAAAGCCTCAACTCAAGATATAAATCAGGTCACAAGTGTCATTGGCAACATCGGTATTGAACCCGATCCAATACCTGCTGTTGTTGATGAGATGAACAAGCAGCCACTGAAAAAGTGCCCCACTGTTTCGGAGGGCAAAAACCCAACACCACCACAGGATCCGACATGTCCCATTAATGGAATTCTCGACATTCAAATGCTCATGGAGTCGGATGATCTGCTGGATGAGGAGGAAGACGAGATTAACTACTTTGATGAAGACATCCTTGCTGACAACGTTTTCCAATCTGAAAACATTGATAAGGTCCAGTCAAACAACTCTTTCCAGTCTCTCAACTCAGAAGATGACTCGGTTATACAAAAGATGGAGGTTATGAAAGTTCACAAAGGAGAGAATTCCTTTTCCAATTCTAGCAAGAGAATGATCGATGAAGACGACGTTGACACTGCTTCCTCTAACCCTTCTGGAGGAAAAAAGAAGAAGTTAGGTTAATCAATGATAGGAAGAAGCCAAGTTTCCATCTTCTCCATGGGCCTTACCATTTCCATGGATTTTGAATTGTGGACAACAAGGCCTCACAAGCCATTCGGCACGGCCACAAAGCTTGATGTGTCGACTTTTGCACCACATGCGGTTACCTTTTTTATGCAGCTACTTGTATCAGTTCTCTTTGTTATCTTTCTTCATGTTTGTGTATGGTCTTATCTCTTGTATGAGACTACTTCCCAAAAAACTCAGGATGTTAAAATTCCTTTTGTACTTGGCTTCTATTTGAATGGTTCATGGTTAGGCATTCGAATTGTTTGGCTTCCTGTATTGCTCCCCAACAGGAATATTTTTTATTGGCTCAAAAGCTACGATGACAATATTGGATTCTATTTAAATATAGCTAATGACCTCCAAAGGCTTAAACGTCCGATCCCTCGATCAAATTTCCAACTGGTCTTCCCGATCCCTTATGGAAAGTCGAAGAAGGGTGAAAACGATTTTCTGGATCTCTTATTAAACCCCTGGCTACGACTCTACTGTTGGACAAATTCAATGAACCTTTACAAGCCTACTGCACCTTTATACATTGACATGTTTTTTCATTGTGATACAATTAACCAACGCAACCTATTTGTCCTTGTTATCATCAATCACAGGTGCTTTCAAAAAGTTTCGGGTTTGGGCACCCAATGGCCCAATAAAACCACTCTACGAGAAAGACCACGGAACGTACTATCAATTGATGTCAAAAGCCAAAAGCATTTATACAAGACGATGTCTTGCAAATACTATTCACAAATTTCTCGGTTTTTTACTATTCTTAAGTCATGGACCAAATACAAAATTTCACTTACGGTAAGTTCGTGTACCTATGATAAGACTTTCTCAAGTGATTTTTATTTTACTACCAAACCCCACTTTGTTATAATTTTAAAAAAAAGATCCTCAAAGGGATTGAGAACCTTGGAAATTTCTTGGTTATCCCCAAAAAAGAAAAACACAAAGTTTATCTTACCACAATTACTACAGTCTAGTAAATGTACAAAATTAGGCTTATACCTCTCCCAAGATAATAGAAAAACTATATTAGGAAAAAAAAAAAGAAGGGTTTAATGACTCGGAATGTTGGTTTTATGGGCTACCAAGCCTTCCCACTTTCTCCCCCTACCATCCGGTGTAAATGATAGCTAGCTTCTGGAACATTAGAGGAATGGGCCGGAGTACCCTCTGGACAAACCTCGACGCTGTTTGCAAAATCCATAAGATCAATATTATTGCCTTAGTAGAAACTAAATCCGAAAAACCTCCTGAAGACCACCTTTGGAAATCCGCCGGATTTGACAACATAGTTTATTGCCCTGCCGCTGGTAAAGCGGGAGGGTTATACCTTCTATGGAAAAGTCACCAACTAAAAAACCAAACTATTACATTCATTTACAAAAAAAAAGATTTATATGCATTGAATTTGCATGTAATAACCTAAATCGAAAGATGAACATCATTTTTGCGTACGCCCCTCCACAAGAAGCCAATAAGAACCACTTTTGGATCTCACTCACCTCTTTCATCAAAGATTCATCTCATCCGTGCATCTTAATGGGAGACCTCAATGAAATCAAACAATAGTCCGATAAGCAAGGAGGAGCTTCAACCAACTCAAATAGATTCAACAGATTAGTGAACTTTAAAAATTCCTGCAATATGGAAGATACCCAAACTTTAGGGAACAACTTCACATGGAGGAAAAGATGTGATGGGCCGAATAACCTCTTTGAAAAATTAGATAGAGTGATTGTTCATCACCAAATCACACAATGGTACCCAAACCTAAAAACAAAAAACCGTGCATTCACCATCTCGGACCACTGCCAAATTTCTTTAGAGTTATCTGGAGTGGAAACCTTTACCCTTCACCCGTTCAAATTCGAAATGATGTGGACTAAACGCAAATCATTTGAAAATATTGTAAAACAATCTTGGCGCTCCATCTTTATTGGGAATGAAATGTTTAAGCTGACAAAGAAAACACAACTTTTGAAAACAAAGGCAAAAGAGTGGAGTAAAACTAATTTTGGTAATATCTTCAAACAATTAAAGGAGGTAGAGCAAAAATTACAGGAAATTCAAAATAATCAATCAAACACCCTAAACCAAATTCTTGATATAACCCAAAGAAATCTCTAACTAAACAATCTAGACTTCTTTCTTTCCATCAAAGATATTGGAGACAAAGATCAAAAAACACGCATCTAAAAAATATGGATTCGAACTCCAAATACTTCCACCGCATTGCTACCGGAAGGAGAAACCGAAAACAGCTAAAAGAGCTAACAACTAGAATGGGATCAATCTTGTCTTCTGAGGCTGAGATTCGATTGGAGGTAAATAAGGAATTCAAATGTAAATTCTCAAAAACACCTATTGACCATGTTATGCTCGAAGTCAACCTCCGAGTCATCAAAACCAAAGTAAGTTCCGAGGATAATATTCTTCTAACAAAACCCCCATCCAACGAAGAAATCAAAAATGCGGTGTTCGATATAGGATGTGACAAATCTCCGGGACCCGATGGTATGCCGGCTGGGTTTTACCAAAAATATTGGCACATAGTAGGTATCGACGTCTCTAAAGCGGTAAAAGGATTCTTTAGAAGCGGGAAAATGCTTAAACAAATCAACCATACTTTTATAACCTTGATCCCAAAAACGGATAACCCTACAACAATCAACCAATTTAGGCCTATAAGTCTGTGCAACACAATTTATAAAATTATTGCTAAAATAATTACTAAAAGAATGGAATCCATTATGTCAAAACTCATTCACCCTCTACAAGGAGCTTTCGTGGCTAACAGATTTATCCATGATAACATTCTGATTGCCCACGAAATTTTCCACTCGTTTCGATCTAACAAGAGTAAGGAAGGTTGGGCTGCCATTAAACTCGATATGGAAAAAGCATATGACCAAGTTAATTGGGATTTCATCATCAAAATTCTTACATAATTCGGATTCATTGACAAATTTGTAGGATGGATTAAGGAGTGTATCTCCACAGTCTCTTTCTCTGTCCTTGTTAATAACGGACCAACAAATCAATTCTTCCATGAAAAAGGACTTAGACAAGGGGACCCTTTATCCCCTTTTCTCTTCGTTTTGGGAGCTGAAGTCCTCACACAAATGCTACAAGATGATTGTAACAATTACGATAACCATATTGGATTCTCTGTTTGTAGACAAGCAATACCAATTCCTTTCCTCTCTTTCGCCGACGACATGATCATTTTTGCAAAAGTCAATTTGACATCTTGCCAAAGAACAAAGCAAATCCTTGAAATGTATTGCTCCATATCAGGACAAAAAATCAACTACGATAAATCCGCTTTCCAAACAACAAAAAATACAAGCGACAACAATGTGACCCAACTAAAAAACTTGTTGGGGATGAGTCATACTACAACCCTCGACAAATATCTTGGATGCCCAATTATAAATGGAAGAGTGACAAAGAAAACCTTTGGTGAAATTAATACTAAATCAAAACAACAACTTCTTAAATGGAAAGCAAACTCTTTATCACAAGAAGACAGAAATACCCTCATAAAACATAATTTGGCAACGAAACCGACTTTTGTTATGCAAAGTTTCATGCTACCAAAACATAACTTGGAGGAACTCGATAAAACCTACAAAAAATTCTTCTGGAATAAAGGAGACCAACACAGACCTATCATAAAATGGGATACAATATGCAAATCGAAAAAGAGTGGTGGTTTGGGATTGCGAAAATCTCTAACCACAAATAAAGCCCTTCAAATGAAACTTTTATGGAAAATTCTTGCGGAACCAACCAATATATGGATTAAAATTATCAACGAAAAATACTTGAAAAACCAAAACATTCTCCATTACCAAAAGAAAGGGCCAGCTTCATGGCAATGGAATAACCTTATGAAGCTTAAATCTGAATTCAAAAAAGGTATCATCTGGCAAGTCGGTGATGGTAAAACAATCAATTTCTGGCATGACAGTTGGATAACAACGACACCACTGATTAAAATGGTCCAAAATGCTAATATTACCAACTCTAGTATAAAAGTCAGTCACTTTATTAACAACTCAAGAAATTGGGATACAAACAAAATTGACACAGAACTACAAAATACCATCAATTAAGATATAATAGAAAAAAATAAAAGAAACAATTATTCCCAAAAACGAATTGCAGGACAAACTTTATTGGAGATGCAGTAAAAACGGCTGGTTCTCTACTAAATCTGCTTCCGATATGATTGAGAACGAATCCACTTTACAACCAAGCAATGCTTGTGAATGGATTTGGAAACTCGACACTCAACCCAAAATCAAAAACTTTATCTGGAAAATGTCTATTAACGGAATTCCTACAAAAGCAAAATTGGATGAAAGAAAAATTGCTGTAACAAGACACTGTGAACTCTGCAACCATCATCTGGAAGACTTGACTCACTTGATAATCGAATGCCCCTTCACTAAACAAATAATTAATAAAGTCGACATAACAATTTTGAATGATCTCAATAAAATAAGAATACATAATAAAAAAGCTCATGAAATCTTACATGAAGTGAAAAACAAAATTGGAACAAACAAGTTCGAGTGCCTCACTACTATTTGGTGGGGCATCTGGTTTTTTAGGAACAAGGTTATCTTTAATAATGAACCAATCGGACCTGATAAAAATGTCATTGCTTTCATTAAAAACCAACTCCATAATTGGAAAATTAAAATAACAGACGAAGATGACTACGACATTAAAAAACAACATAAGGACTCTAACGCATCAACAAGGAAAAAACACAATATCAAATGGGAAAAACCAAAACCGGGGTTTCATAAACTCAATTTTGACGGATCAAAACTTGATTCGGGTATGACATTCATTGGTTTTGTTATTCGAAACCACAATGGAGAAGTTATTAGCCTTGATGCAAAGAAGAATAACTTCAACTCGGTCATAAAAGATGAAGCATTCGCTCTTAAGGCCGGTTTACAAGAGGCAATTAGACTGCATATTAAAAAGATTGAAATTGAAGGTGACAACCTGCGTGTTATTAGGGCACTCCAAGGGCTGTGGAGTTGTCCATGGGATGTCGAGATGACTATTTCCGACTCCAGACTGGATCTGTGTTTTTTTGACGAAATTCAGATCAAACATGTCTTCAGAGAAATCAACTGTGTTGCTGACCGACTGACCCACTTGGGAATCTCGAACCCCAACACCAATTTTTCTGATGATCCCGAACTTAATGTTCTCATCCGCAAGGATGCTTTAGGTTGGACTACCTCGAGAAGGTAGCCTAATCTAACCGCTTTCCGCTTTTCAAAAAAAAAAAAAAAATTTGAAGTAATGAGCCAATGCTTCTTTTTTTATGACGTAGTTTAAGTATTTTCTAAAAGTATTATTACGTAGACCAAGTATATACTTTTGATTTTTAATTATTAGAAAAAATATATATGTTATTTTATGGATTTTATTGTAGGGATAATAGTTAATTATTCATAGGAGTGAAAAAGAAAATGGTCAATCATAGGAAGATGAAAAGAAATAATCGGATATTTGTTAATTCTCATAAAGAGTGAAAAGGAAAGAGATAATCTTAAGAGTAAGGGGGGGGAAACTAAAATTGGATAACGAAATTGGATAACTGAAATCGGGTAATTAAATAAAATTGGTAACTAAAATTGGGTAACGCAACCATATAAATGATTTGAGTGATTGAAATTGGGTAACTGAATTGTGAATTGCGTAACAGAAGTTGTGTAGTTAAAGTTGGGTAATTGAATTTGAGTAACTAGGATTGGATAACCATACAAAGCCAGAGGTTATAATAACTACCACCGCATGAGACCCTCTAGTTAAAACAACGATTGTGAATCCCAAATATAAGACGTGGACTCGCCAAGATAAGCTTATATTTGGTGGGTTAGTCTCCTTTCTTCATCAGAATGCCCATCATGTTCCTGTTGGAGCGGTATACTCTAAAGACGCATTGGATCTCTTGGCCAAGACGTTTGTTAATCCATCTCGAGGCCATGTCCTTCAATTGAAAGATCAATTGAAAAAAAAATTCTAATGGGACGTCCATTATCGCTAAGTATATAAACCAAGTGGGTCGCCTCGCCAACGCTCTCGCCGCACTAGGCAAACCACTCGCTCAAGAAGACTTGGTCGACCGCATTCTTGATGGATTGGATACCGAGTATCAACCAGTCATCCACATAGTGAAACGGTGTGATACAACTATCACAACAAGTGAGTTACATGAAAAGCTAATTAACAATGAGTTAGCTCATCGTCTAGTCAAGCCGCAACAACCTTTTCCAATCCATGAACCATGATATCATTGTGCCACAACGCCCACCACGCCTGAACAACAAAACACTAGTTGTACCTCAAGTGAATGTGGCTACAACAAATGCTTCGGCTAACACGTGATTTATTGACTCTAGAGCAACTCATCATGTCACCTCCGACCTTGCTAACTTGTCATCCCACAACCCGTATGATGGTTCTGATGAATTATTATAGAAGAGGGAATAGGTTTAAATATTGCTAACATTGGTTATTTTCAAATTCCACTTAAATAGCATGACATTTCATTTCTTCAAGTCCTACGTACATTTTCTTTATATGAATAAAAATATCATTGTAAATAATAAGTTTTCACTAATAATAATTTCTATGTCATATTCTGACCCACCTCGTTTTTTATGAAAGGTATCCACACCAGCAAAATTATTATGGAGGGTCGAGATAAGAATGATCTTTATGAGTGGCCCATTCAATTCCTAAGCCCATTACTTGCAATAATGTTCGGATTGCCTTCTCGAGGCATCACCGTCTAAGACGCCCGTCTTCATGAGTTTCTCGTCATTTAGCCACTTACTTAGATATTTCCCTTGCATGATGCATCTTGTCCATCATGTAATTAGAATACAAGTCACTGACTACCATTTTATTCATCAACTCAAAACACATATTCTCCTCTTGAGTACTTATATTCAGGTGTATGGACATCACCCTTAACATCATATGACAATTTAAATTATTATGTTATATTTGTTGACCATTTCACCAAATACATACGGGTATATCCACTTCAAAATAAATATGACACTCTCCTCACATTTATTTAGTTCAGAGCTCTTGTTGAGAAAAAATTTTCAAAACCTATCCCCACCACTTACACCACAACACAACAGATTAGTAGAGTGAAAGCCTCGACATCTTGTCAAAACAGCTCTTATTTTACAATTTAAAATAATCATGATTTCATTATAAAGTCACAAAATACTAATAATCATATATAAAAGTTATAATATTTACTATATTATTATTAATTTTAAAAACAAATTACACCTACAAAGGATATAAAAAAAAAATTATCATCAAATAATAATAGGAATTTTTGGGAAAAAAATATACGTATTAATTAAAAAATATGAAGTGCAATCATCTGCTAAAAGCGAATATGATTTGAGTTTGGCTCTAAGTAAGTGTTTGATTGACATAGCTGACCCACAGGCCACATCCAACACTCAAAAGACATATGCCTTAAAATTGTTTATGTGATCTAATAAGGATCACTTTGTTGGTGCTAATCTCGATCCCTAAACATCAATATATGTAGTGAGAAAGAAGATATTTGCGATGAGTTTTATTATAACGAAAAAAGTGATCCATCGATCACTTTTGTTTGATTGACATTATCTGATTTTAAATGTATCAAATTAATATACAATTTATATATACGTAGTGACACTTTTGTAAAATATTTATACTTGTATTTTTATAAGATAATCCTCGTCGAACTCCATATATATTTTGTGACATTTGGGTTTACAATTAAATATGGTCTAGTGGGAACATAAAAGTGGAGTTATGGCCTTATGGGTATAAATATTTTAGAAAGAAGATTACGAGGGTGATGCGTGTTGATAAAAAGAAGTGTACGTACGAAAGTCAAATAAATTATAACAAATAGATAAAGAACCATTAATTACAAAGTATAGAGGATATATTAAACAATACCACATGTATGTATTTGAAATTGCATTGCCGTATGTTCGTAACAAACCATGGAAAATTATATTTAATCTGCACGGTTTTGTACGATAATGCAAGTTAAAAATTGTTGTAGATTAACGCAATTTCTCATGAGTCATGACCTACGGGAAAGACTAACGAGACTAATGGGTTAGAAGGGTTTTTTTTCATGTACAACTCAGGTCCTTGATTTTTTCACATAAATTAAATCTTATAAAATGTGTTTCACAACTCATAAACACTAGAATCCAGACAAAGAAACCGTTGGATCCCTGCATCCAGCAAATCTTAAAATCCCTTGATCAAGCTTCGGACGGGTCAAGTTCTTCTACGGCAATTGGCGGATAGTGGGGAAGGCAGCAACACCGGCGACAACCTAGGCATAGAAGTTCTCCATTGACGGCGGCGAATGCAGCAGAAGTGGCGTGTTGTTGAGGTTCCGGCGCACGAGAGAAGTTAAGACGGATTGGTGTCGTGCGCGAGACGAAGGAGATGAGACGGGTCCACTTCTTTAGCGAAGGAGACGGCAATGTCGCTATCACCACCAGACACTGGTTCAACCCCGCACAGATCAAAGGCTCAAAGGTTTCTTGCGAAGATGCTTTGAGTAATAGCTAATACCGCAACACCACAGGTATGCAGAGGATGGCGTCTCATGTAACGAAGGAGATGAGACGGGTCAAAGAATGACGGGGTTTTTTGGTGAGATATATTAACGGATTTTGTTGTGGAAAAATATCGAGTTTTTTTAAAAAAATGTTCGTGTGAATTGGAGATTTTCGAAGATATAGGAGATATCTTTATTTTACACTCGAATAACTAATATTAAATATTTTTATTAAATTATGTGTACGTGCTCTGATATATTTCGTTATGTATCATTTTTCAAGCATTTCCATATCAACTGAATTTTCAATTATTTTAGTTTTTCTAAATAGCTTTATTTTACACTCAAAAAACTAACAGTAAATTTTTATTAACCGTAAATGTATTATATGATTACGAATTATAAAGACTTCTACTGAAATATCATTCTATTATTTAAATTGAACTTAATTAAATCACATCCGTCATAAACCGGGTACTTCACTATTAATAATTAATTTATGGTTTATGGTGACACAAACTACTTGCATATTAGTCGGTTTATGACACATGAATTTATAATTCGGATTCATTTGCGTGTGAATAAACAGATTTACATAATATGGGTCCATATGTCAAGAATATTTGTCTACCGTCCTTCATGTGTGTTTGTAGATGTTTTGGATCGATTAATTAAAAAGGTTTTTTCAATGAACTTTGACGAGGTAAATGATCAAGAACCACAACTATGCTCCGATGATATATATATAGTAGTTTTCAACCATATTCTCATCGGATTTGACAATTTATATGAAGGGTAAATTGAAAGGCAGTATTGATGGGTCTATCAATTTTAATACAACCCAAGAATGTATGTTTTAGTATAGAAAAGTTGTCCAAAACTACTAGAGATCCCACGGTCGTGGTTTTCCAAGACACAAGTTGTGAACCGTTCCCACAGGACGTGGAACTTGCATGCAAGCCATGACAACGTCCCATTTTAAGTGTGTAGACGAAAGGCAAACCGCGTTGAGTCGCAAACCTAAATCGTCGGTTTAAGTTTGCGAACCTAAACCTAAATCGGCTATTCTCAAACCGGCAGTTTGCTGGTTTGTCGGTTTGGGCCGTTTTTTCTTTTAAAAAAAACATACATAAACCGGCGGTTTGGATTGTTCAAACCGTCGGTTAATGTTATTTTTGACAACCTAAACTTAAACCGTAAATTCGTAAATTTCCGAGACCTTACAAACCTAAACCACTAGTTTGGCCAAATCGACGATTTGGGCCGGTTTGAAAACCGCCGAATAGGCGGTTTACCCCACAAACGACTAAATCATATTAGATTGGTTTCTTATAAACGGCTATCACTTGTTTTGTTTTGTACATTTTGTATTATAACTATGAATGAATGTTCTTAGGTCATAATAAAAATGTTATAGTCATGAGTTTCTCCACTAATAAGTTATCGATGAGTCTTAATCATTGTATAATGGGATTAGTTAAGGAGATGATAATAATTGTATTTGTAAGCTAGTGGTATCTGATCTCATTTCTCACTAGTCGATGTTGCAAATACATGGTGGAAAGAGGAGATCGATGTCCATATCCATAAGCATTATAACTTCATTTCTAATTTGATCTAAGTGCATCCACACTTTATAATATAATAAGTATACATAAGAATCATATATTAAAGATTCGTGATGTTGATGAATGATCGATGAATACAAGATTATTTAGCATTTGCGCACCCAAATATAATATTTTATTAGAATCTTTGGATGGGTTTCGTGTTGATCTATGGCCTACATATTAGTGCTTCTTGTGTAATATAATTTTTAAATGGCATATATGCCATATCTATATATATTACTTTATTACGTATCATAAGTATGTGACAACAAACAATAAGTTTGTTAATTATTCCATCTTGCAAATGGATCTTGCGACATATAAATGGTGACATGAGGTTCCACACACACTACCAATATTTCCTTTTGATTATGAATGGTAAATGAAGAACTCTAATGTAGTAATGTGTCGAATAGCGTGGAAATTTGTATTTTTGAACAACAACAAATGTATTATATATTTTTTTATAATGGGTAATTTGGCAAAACTTATATCAACCGAAAATTTACATGTTAAAATTTGTTTATAAACGAGTCAAACTTCAATTTTATATGAGTGTTTAAATGTGTTTATGTTCAATTCTTTTAAAAAATGAACGAGTTCGTACGAATTTTCTATGAGACGAGTCTCATACAAACCCTACTTTCTACTTCATAGTGATACTCTCGAAATATAAAATTTAAATTTAAACTAATATTTATTACATACAATATATTTTAAAAATTGTGAAAAAAAAAGAATTAAATATCTAATCTTTCGATAGGCATATTCCTATTGAATTCTCATTAGTCTATTGGAGAAATAGATGGATCCATCTAATTTAGATCATGTCATAACTCAAATTGTATGTGAAAGTAATGCGAAAACATTTAACTTTGTTCATAGGAAAAAATATACCAAATGTATAATGTTTTCCCTTTTTAGCATATATATGGATGATTTTAGCCTATTATAGTACATATATTTGTTAAAAATAATAAGGTATCACCCCTAAATCGAACCCATTTCATATCTTTTATTTATTTTTATTTTGGTAAATATACATTTCGTATCTTGTGTATAAGATTTATTACTTTTCCTATTAATAATTGATATTTAGGATTGTCAATTAGTTTTCTAATATCTATGCCAAAAAAAAAGGGGCTTGAAACTAATTTAGATATGTGCTCGTATACGACTCCGGTTCTACTATATTATACTTATAATAATCTTTCTATTTTATCAAAAAAATAAAAATAAAAGTCTCACCCCATGAGAGACGCTTGTGATTTCAACCACGTAAAACCAACCTCACGCCCCCACCCAAACCCCCGTGACACCATTTAAAACTCCCAGGCTCATCAAAATCTCCCATCTCTCTCTGTCGCTTTCGTCTTCTATAAAAACACCATTAATCAGCCTCATTCGCCACATAACAAAACTCCCAACCCAAAATAACCTCTCTTTCCAAAACCCAATTCGAAAATGAGAACCTTACTGCACTCAGCAACCATCATAACCCCAACCAGCGCCGCCGCACCCACCACCGTCCCCCACTCTCCATGGCACTCTCCGGTTTCATACCTTTTCGGAGGTTTAGCAGCCATGACAGGTCTTATTGCCTTCGCTTTACTCATCCTCGCTTGCTCTTACTGTCACCTCACTAGAGCCGCCAACGACGATGAAACAAGAAGACGTCACGGTGACGTTGAACAAGGGAAAAATGGTGAACAAGATGGAATGAAGGTCTCCCCTGTTTTTGAAGAAAAGTTTCTTGTTATCATGGCTGGACATGATCTTCCTACTTTTGTTGCTACACCTATGTTTAGCAAAGCTTCTCTTGTTGCTTCTGAGAAGAATCAAACCAAGGTCGATGATAATGGAGATCTCAGAGATGAAAAGAAAGACGAAATTGAAGAAACAGAGAATGCTCGCAGAGGTGATTTCAAGTCATTGGAAGAATCCAGTACGGATACAGATTAATCAGTTTACTCACGGCGCAAGATTTTTGATTTTCTTGCTAATTTTAGATTGTTCTTAGGTAGATGAGAGATGCTATGTTTTATGGTTCTCCAATTTTTCCAGGTGATTGGAGATTTAGATTAGAAGTCCTTCAATGACAAAACCCATGTAAGTTAAAGATCGAGTCTTTCTCTCCAAATGTAAGATGATTGAGATCAATGTGCGCCTAATTGATTCTTGACTTTGACAATTGATTCATAAAATGCAGTTTCACAGTCATCAGTGATGACATGAATCAAGCAGAAAAGTGGGGAGGGAGCCAGGGGAAGCTATGTGGGGCCATAGCCCTGTAAATGATATGAATGAGGAGGTGATATTTTAGCGGGACGAAGAGGGAATCTTATTCTTAACCCACTTCAAGCGCATTCACGTTTCTGACTTTTTTATTATTTTATTTTTTTGGAAAATAGAGTGATTTGGTATCTGTGAAAGATGTTACGATGATTCGGATGATCAAGTTTAACGAATGATCTAATCCATGCTAATGGCTGAATGCATGTACGCTTAATGTTAGATTACCGTTGATTCGTTGAATGATATTAATGTATGAGGAAGAAGAAACCATGAATTTGTGAGAAAGTTCCATAACCATGAATGTACGAGGATAATCAAGTTTAAGGAATGATCTTGCAATGCCTTGTTGGATAACAAATTATCTTTTCAATTTTTGTGAGGGATAGGAAAATAATTTGTGGTCCTTAACTTGGAAATTTGATCACATACAACATTGCGTAGAATCTATCCGATTTCGTCATATATACTGAGATGTCAATATGATTGTGGATTAGCTAACTAGTTATGCATTTTTTTTCCCGCTTGGGTTCATGTCTTACAATAGCGCGCCCTAGGTTGTCTTGAATAAAAGGATCTAGATCAAGAGTCGGTACGAGGCAATGTACGAGTTTTAAGTCCAACAAGTTCAATAAGTCAAAATCCGAGATATCGAATTGCTTTGATACTATAATACTTTTTCTATATCAGTCTTGGGATCAAACTGTTGCGCGGAATCAATGAGAAATAACAAAATTATCAGATCGTTAGAGACTAAGGGAACCCTACAATATATATATATATATGAATCCTAGGTTTATGGCAGGTTTTATACTTGTTGATCTCCACCTTGACTTGAATCCTCACAAATATATCAGATTCATTAGTCAATGCACATACCAGATGCATTAACAAATGCCTATATCATATGCATTAATCAATGTTCAGACCAGATGCATTAATCAATACCCCTACCAGCTCCTCTCTCTATCAAGATGTGTTCCTTGGGCACTCAACTACTTCTGACATTTAATAAGTCCAAACAATGTTGGAACTTGTTGCAAGGTACCGGCTTAGTGAACATATCCGCATGATTATCAGTAGTTGCTACTTTCTTCACCTGATCCTCTTTACAGCTTGTCAATGTTCTTTTCTTGGTTGCCTTATGAACCTGCTGACGACACTAACAACTTGTGCCAAACCTGGTCTTGTGCAAACCATATTATACATCAAACTCCCTATTGCACTAACATAAGGGACTCGCGACATACACTAACAACTTGTGGTAAGATGAATGTTAGCAGCACTAGGTATATCAACAGGTTTGGCCGATGGCATTCCGAACCTTGACAGCACATTTTCAATGTAGTCATTTTGTGATAAGAAAAGCTTCTTATGAACCCCGTCTCTAAGAATCTTCATTCCTAGAATTTTACGAGCAGCTCCCAGATCCTGCATCTCGTCTCCCGTTACTTCAAACCATTGTGTAACTTCAGACTCAGATACAACTTTTCTATAGATGGATGGTTCATGAATATCCACCTCTTCAACAACCTGTAGAGCATAACTAACCATATCCTCAAACTCATTCCTTTGTTGAGGTCTTACTCCAACTCCTCTTGAGCGCCCTCAGCTAAGCTCGGGTGAACAGCTTCTGATGATTGATCTTTCTTTGCTAGAGTTTGCATCCCTTTTTCATCCATATAACCATGTCTCATATGTCATATCATTCTTGTGAACCTCTGAAGATGCAACATAAACAAACTCAGAAATTGTAGAACCCTACAGAAAATATAAAGTGCCCCTTTTGAAACCTCTCACCTTTGAAACAAAACCCCTTACTATCCTGCATACTCAAAGATATCAAATTTGTAGTAATAAGTGGAACTTGTCTGATCTCGTCAATGTACATAATCTTCCTTCACGTGCCCTGATTTTAATCGAGTCAATTCCAACCGCCTTGCAGACAGTCGTATTGACTATGGAAATATTGCCACCATCTACCTGCTTGTAAGTTTCGAACCACTCTTTATTAGGACATATGTGATAGGAAGCTCCGGAATCAAGAACCCATATATCAGCCTAATACGTGTGTCTACCAACAACCAAAAGTTATATCCTCATCTTAATTAAAATAATCTTTTGCAACAATTGCAAAACCAAAATCGTGCGGTTTATTCTTCTTAGGAAATTCGTTCTTCCAATGCCCTTTATCCTTACAATAGTTGAAGACGATGGCGTATTGTCTTTCTTCCCTGATTTTCCTTGTCCCTTGTCTCCGCTTTTATATAGGTCAGATGCCTAACCATCCCTACCTACACCACTTTCATTCACTTTGTGGTGTAGTTCTCTTGTATGAAGGAAAGACCTGACGTCTTCTAGAGTAATAATATATTTCCAACAACAAATGACCAAATAAAGTTTTCATATGATGACGGAAATGATACCAACATAATCAACACAACATCCTCGTCCTCAATCTTAACACAATATTACGCAAATCTAGAAGAATTGTGTTCAATTGATCTAAGTGCTCACAAAGTTGCGTACCTTCTTGCATTCGTAGGCTAAACAGACGTTGTTTCAGAACCAACTTGTTGGTGAGAGACTTCGTCATGCAGAGGCTCCCCAACTTCAACAACAATTTAGTTGCGGTATCCTGATCCAAAACCTCGCATAAGACATCATATGTGAGACACATCATGATGATCGAATGTGCCTTATCCTCCTGAGTGGTAATCTCAACAAAATTTCCCTTTTCCTTATCGAAATCTTTCCTTGACAATGGCCCCATAAGCCCTGTTGTTTCAGCAATGTCGCATCTTGATCTGCCACAGACTGAAATTGTTCCTTCTTGTGAACTTGTCGATCATCATGTTGAAAGAAGACATATTTCTCCTATATTACAGAAAACCAAAGAACCCAAAGCTTTGATACCAATTTGTTGTGCGGAATCACTGAGAAAGAACATAATTCAAAAAACAAGAAAGACCACACACAAGTTTATAGTGGTTCACCAAATAATGGCTACGTCCACTTTCCATAGAGATTTTATTGAGGAGTTTCAGAATACAGATTAGAGAATAAACATATGAGACTAAGTTATCCAGATTTTCTAGGTTACCAGAACAGATTATCAGATAGATGGAGACTAAGGGAACCCTACAATATATATATATATATATATATATATATATATATATATATATATATATATATATATATATATATATATATATATATATATATATATATATATATAAACAAAACCCTAGGTTTATGGAAATTCTATACTTGACAAGTTTTATACTTGGGTGTCAAGTATAAGACTAGGTCAACCAGAAAAGGTTCAAACAAAAGATAAGCTCAATTCAAGGCGTATAACACAAACGATGTGGAGGACACACGTCCGGTAAACCACACATAAGTTTACAACTAAAACCAATTGATAAAAGAAAGAGTAGCCCACCCAACTTATATATTAGACTCGTTATTACTTTGTATCTATGTGAAAACTTTCTTCCTCCACATCACACTCCTCTTACAACAACAAAAAAAACAATAAATTTTAACCTCAACTACCAATTTCAACTAACCATATGTTTCAACCTCAATTACGACGATTAAGTGGTTTTCAAAAACCCTTAAATGTATTGAAAATTTCACCGCCATATTTATCACCACATGAATATAAACTTTTTCCGGATATGACCGTGATTCATTTTCTAAAGTAAGTCCAATACTTACCCTTGCCGAGTTTTGCATTACCTTCATGTTTTAGGAGAGAAGTCATGCAAAAATATATGTAAATAGATAAAAAGAATGGAGCCATAAGTTTCACCTATAGTTGGTAAATGGTGAAGGATGCCTTTCGTTCATGAGGGGAAATTAATGAGCTATATATAAGAATCATACTCGTTCATATATCTCTATCATCTTCTATATATTCATTTGCAGAAGAAAGGGATCATTTAAGAAGTACCCCACATGGAAAATAACCAAAGAGTGCGATAATACTTTAGTGTTTGAGATTCTTTGGGGGCATAAGATTCAAAATATAAAATGGTAAAAAGACGTTGGATTTGTTACATCAACAATGGTAGTGGATATATACTCATAGCTATATATCAAACCCTAGCTTCGCTTGCATGCTAAGAGATGAGTGAATGTGATACGTTATGTTTCCCCCTATAGGGGGCAAAGGTTAAATAAAGGCATATGTCTACTATGCTTGCACATGACATCAACGTATATATATGTTCCCACCCACAAAGTTGCAATGACTTTTAGAGGAGGTAACTCAATTGATTGGGTTTGAATTAGTTAATTTTGATATTGGTACTTAGTTGGTAATTGTTACTAGTTCTGAGAGTTTAAGATAACATGATTTGATATTTGGGTGGGATCAAGGTCATCAAGCTAGGCTATAAGCCTATAATTGTGTCTATAATAAGTGATATGTTAGATACCGATTGGCCAGATATAATGTGGAGCTCAACCACACGTTCAAACGTATACGCGTGTTAGGCCCAATACATAAATTCAATAAGATTTATCCTAAAACCAATTGAATGTAATAAGAGTGGTTCATCACCCTTATATACAAGTCTCCATTAGTTCTTTTATTAACGGTGTGTTAACATTTCATCTTCCACAATATCGATCCTATTATATCGGTTTTGGTTGATCAAACTGTAAAATTGTGAGTCAAACTTAAGGGTGTGTTTAGTTGCACCAAATTAGAGATTGTTTTAGATTTTTAATGGACTCCACAATTTATGTTTTGAGATTTGTGAATTAGGTTGTAGTTTTGTTTTGCGTTTAAACGTCATTAAAAATGAGATTTTACAAATCTTTTCACGGAAGATTTGAGGAGATTTTTGTTTCAGATTGAAATTTGTGGCATTCGTATACTTTCTTCCTCCTTCTACCCTCTATTTGAACGATTCTTGTATACTTGTCGTCACCTGTATCCATGGTTGCACGCAAAATATCCATCGAGAAAGAATTCGGAAATGTAATCCCGTGTTTGCCCGGATTTGGTGAGTGGTGAGGATGAAGAAACAAAACTTTAATCTGGCTACAATAACTGATTTTCGATCAGTTGCCTATATAGAAGTCCAGGGAGAACAAATTTGGGACTGTAATCTGGTGTTTACTTGCTTGGCGAGTGACGAGTGGCAAAGCTGAAGAGACGAAGCTATAATCTGGCACTGCAACTACCGGATTTAGTTGCCCAAATCCATGTCCACGGACAATGAATCCATGATTATAATCCGTGTTTATATGTTTTGGCAAGTGGCTAGTTGCCCGATCCAAGGTCCGAGGAAATTAAATTTGGGATTGCCCAACACTGCAATGACTGAAACTAGTTGTCCAAATCCGGATCCAAGTTTTGTTCCCTCATATGAAAATGGGGTTAGGTTGAAGAAGAAAATGACGTGAAAAAAAAATGAAATTGAATGTAATGTATGAAACTTTTCGTCTTTTACATAAACGAAATTCTAATAAATCTAATTTTATTAAACATATATTTAAAAAAAAATTCTACATCCAAATCTTTAAAAAAAAAATCACTTTTCAACCTCAATTACAAACCACCATCCTAAACTCTAACTTTAATTTTAATAAACACACCTTAAGTGTTAAATCTCATTTTTATAGTTATCATGATTCTTGATAGTCAAATTAATTCAAGTTAAACCCTAGGTTCAGCTGATTTTTCAAGTTTTGGTCTTTGATAACAATTTCGTGAACCCCGGTCGTTCTAATATAATGGTAGCATTAACATTCATACGTGCATTTGAATCACCATTTGTATATTACACACATTCGACCAACGTATAACTATTATCTCAGTTATATACAACAATCTCAGTTGACTTGTTTGCTGTCGGATTTTCTTGATGTATTTTTTGTGTTTCTTTTTCTCCTATTGTTGTTCCTCACGACGGTTAGTCCGTCTGTCGATCTTTTTTGGCCTTTCGACCCACTAGACGACGTGTCGTCTAGTGTTTCGAACCGCTTTCCTTTATCAAAAAAAAAAATTAGGTAAGTTTGTCTCGTCGTTTCTAGAATAACCTATTAGTTACGATTTAAATATTTTTCTTGTACATAAGACTACATATTTGTATGACAGACTAAATCATTTATAATTTTAAAGATCATCTCTATTAACAAGACTTAGAAAATAACTATAAAAAAAAAACATACTCTTGTTTCTTAAAAAATTTTAAAAGTTATATATTAGGTCTTTTTTAAGAACAAACTTAAACATAAAAATAATACACCCTCTTCATTTACATAAGCTATCTCATAAAAATATAACTTACTAATGAGTAATTAACTTCTTCATATATTACAAAAATAATCATAAAAATTTTTCTAGAAATTAATTTTTTCTTTATTTTTTATCACTCAATCCATACCGGTACCTACTAAATGAAGCATTTGTTTTCTTGTACACTTATTCAGACAATAAGGAGTCGTCGGAAAATAATCACTACACACATTTATAGTTTGGAGATTTCGAACCAATTATATAAAGTCAATGAATTTATGTGTTGAGTTTGATCTAACGCACGTATACATTCTTACACACGACACCCACTTTATAATAGTTACGTTCGGATGTGTCAGACTTTAATACGGTATCATAACAGTTATCATTAGGGAAATGTACACTCTCGCATACACACAATTCCGATTTACGACCCGTCTCGGACTTTAACAGAAACCTAACTCAATGTATCATTAAAAAAATAAGAAGTCAACTGTGTATACGTACGAGACATCAAGATCATGGATATGGAATTCTTCCCTAACACACTTGCCACTTTCCACTTGGATGATGCCATTTTCTCCTGAACCCAAAGTGTTTCCTTGTTATTGAAATTCCTCCTAGCCTCCTACTGATTATAATAAGATGGATAGTGAAACGTATACTATATCATCATGAATGTATGTACAAACGAATCAAATAATTCCTATTTCTAAATCCTAACTTGCTAAAGGCTTCATGCATGTGTTTCTCGGTATCGGAATTGTGGTATTTGATTGATCTATATTGATCAATAGGAGGAATAGTGAAACCTATACATGTTCGACACACAAATTATCGAAACCTAATATTTTGATATCATTGTACCTTTTCCTAAGCAGAAAAACTCTCAAATAAGACATTTTCTCTTTATATTATCGATTTTGAGTTAAATTAATCGTTGTAAGGAGTCACTCTTGAATCAAATTCAAAAAAAACAAATTGGAAAATATCGGTTAATCGACAAATTGAATCCATTCAGGGAGGATTTTTTTGAATCATCGAATATAGATCGGGATTTTGAGAATAAAGTCGGAGTGGGTATATCCGATTGATCCGGTAATCATTATTCGGATCAGATATCCGGTTCCGCTATAAATGTCAAATATCCGATACTCTTTTTATCATGATTTTTTAATTTATCAGATCGGATATCCGAGGATTTTACGTAAGATGCTACCCCAACACAAAAGGCATTAAGAGTAAAATTTCATGAGGTGAGGATGAGGATATCCTAATGTTTAGAGCCCAAATAGCGTTAGCCCCGGCCCAATGCGTGACAATCTGAGTTTAGCTACGAGAAGCCCAATTTTGATGGGCCGAAGAAATGGGCCTGAAGCAGGGATTGGGCCGTGTGGCAGATAGTGTTAGCAAAGTGGGTAAAGTGGATACGTCTGTACATGGCAAAGGCATCTCAATCAGCACACGAGTGTTCTCACCAGGAGAGTGGGCCCCACCCCGTAGGTCCCCCACCAGCTTTTATCAAAATAAAGAAATAATGCGAGTAGAAGCTGAGCCCCTCGTTTATCCATAGGACAATCCGTCCCCCCAATCACGTCTTCTCGTGGGCTCTACTCTGGCCCACCAACCCACAATCTCCCTCACTCGGTCACTTCCAATCTTTTTTTTCACCTTCCAACTTGTGCATTCTTATTTGTTACTTGTTTCTTGGTAGGTCTTGTTTATTGTTAGTTCTTTCAAAATGCCTTAAGGTTTCCCTCCCTTTGAAGCGTTAATCGGTAAAGTGGCGGATCTAGCGTGTTAAAGTTAGATAAGCGAAAAATATTTATAGAAAGGAATTAAAAAAAAATTATCGAACTAAAATATCATTCGCATGTGTTGTATATAAAACTTTAAAATAATTGTATATATCAGAGTTAATTAACACGTCATAATATATATATTTTTATTAGAGGGAACTTGAGTTATTTGTATTTCGTGAATTCTTTTCTTTTGTGTGTGTTAAATATTTGGACTAAAATTACAAATAAATTTTCTTGTTTTACTAACTTATGCTAAGTATTGCCGCAAAACTAGTTCTTTTTTTTTGTCCAACACAAACTTCTTTGTACACTATTTCTACTAGTTTGTCTCTACGAAGTAGTTGGGTTTGAAGCTTACTAGATCTGCAGCTGAACCGATCGGTCTTGATGTGCTGAATGTGTGTCGTGATAACATGGATTGCACGTACTGTGCACACACTTTTGAGCTCTTTCATTCACTAATGTGTTTACCGAATGCCATTTTTAGGGTCCCTCGTTCAAATGGAAGGGATGGGGTTATTAGTTTGGTTAATCTTACTCGAGTTTTTCTTGCATTCTTTTCAAATAATTGTGATGGGTTCAGGTGGGGGCTTTGTTGCAAACAATTCGACATGGATGCTTGTGTGTTGAGAACTAAAAAATTGTGATAAACTCGTAATAATTTGTATTTTAACAATCTTTTCCATTCTTTTTACACAAATATATTGTTCATTACGAATTTATGAGGAATTTTAACATAATTATACTCGTTTGCTTACCAAAAAAATAATTACTAGTATTTTTTTTTATCACAATTATACTCGTTTGCTTGAATTATATTATATCTATTAGACCACCCACAACGGTGAGTTTTTAAAAATTCTCTCTCCGACACATTAGTTTATAAAAATGTACTTACTTTTTTTTCCACATTTTTAGTTTCTTAACTCTCAATCTCTCAACTCTATATTAATTTACACACCATATTTATTTACTCTTTAAAATGTCGACACTATTAATTTTATTTATAATTGAATTTATTTCAAAAAAAATAAATAATAAATATATAAACAATTAAAAAAAGATTTCCAATAAATACTACATTAAAATTTTAAAACGACACATTAAAATAATAATCGCAAAGTTAAGATGCAACACATGAAAATACATATACACCAATACATTTGAAATTATACATAAATAATACTAATTTCCAACATGAGTATTGCCAAACTTTTCTCATACATGTTGAACCAAATCATGCTTCAATTGTTCGTGTGTAGTACTACCAAAGTTGAACACGGGTTGGTTATGTAATCTGCCAACGAATTTGATACCCCATACACGTACGTATTGCCAATATCATTTGATTTCTCAAATTGAGACGGATCCCAATATAACGTGTATGTGTCTTGTTCATCTTCCATAATCATATTGTGTAGAATTATGCAAGCTCTCATAATCTTTCCAATGAAACCAATGTCCCAAGAAAGTGTTGGGTTCTTCACAATAGCAAATCGTGCTTGTAAAACTCCAAAGGCTCTTTCCACATCCTTTCGACACGACTATTGTAGTTTAGCAAACAATGCATCTTTCTCACCTCGTGCAAGTCTTATTGACGGTATAAATGTATTCAATTCTAGGTCATACAAGATCACATGACGTTATGGTATAAGTTCAAATGTGGTGGATGAGTATAATAAACTCAAGAGAGATCACCCGAAAAATCCACAGCAAGCACTTTGTGCAAATGTCTTCACTTCTAGGTCATACAAGATCGCATGACGTTAATAATGAAGACACTAACCCGGCCCAATTTCAAGAACAAGTCGGCCCAAGTAAGAATTGTGTCGACAAGCTTGTTACGCTCCCTTACGGGCGTAATGGGACGTAAGGAGGCGTAAGGCTCCATACATTGGACATAACGACGTCGCTGAGGGTTTTGGCCGGCGATCTTATCTTCTCTAGGGTTTCCACCTTCAGTCTTATCCGGTTTCTAGATCTTTCCGACGGGCCTACAACCTAGGGCTTCGGCCCATGTATTTCCTATATAAAGGACCCCCTGCCTTAGGGTTAGAGGCATCCACTAGATCTCCAACGGTCGTTATTTTATATTTCAATTCTTGTTCTTTCTTTCTAGTTTCAAGAAGAATGATTCTCAAGTTCTCAATAATAGAGTTGAAGGTCAAACTTATTTTCTGGTTGTTTTGCTTTGAGATTTACTTAATGCAAAGTTTTCTTCTTTTATTCTATAACTCTCCCTACTCTATGTTTAACTAAGTCTCCTTCGATATAAGGGTTCGTTGAACCGTATGATAGATCGATGGCGACGGTGTATGTGAATTTCTGAATCTAAATCATCAAAGTTTGTGTTTCTTTTCAAAGAGATTAAGTCTACCTTTCAATTACTTGCCTTTATCGAAGTGGCGTTCTTGATTGCTCTAGATAAAACAAAGTGAAGAACCAAATAGTTTTGGTTTATTCGATGTTTTGAAAAGAACTTTGTTTTGAGAGTAGCGTTGTATCAAAGCTTCGAGGATTCTTAATCATCGTAGACTCTTCGGTCTTTGTACCTTTTAAACTGAAGGACTTCTAGTGAAGTTTTTCTTGGTCTTTTCCGAGTTTCTAAATGCTTATGGACTTTTCTATACTTGCCGAACCGCGCCGGATTTAGGGTTACGTGAATTGGAAAGTGCAGTCTTGATTTGTTTGTGCTCAAGGCTACTTTAGATGCTTACCTACATAACTGTTGATTGACGTTCATATTATTTACTTATGTGGTAGCTATGAAAGTCTATCATAGTGGGATGCAATACATCCTTAGATTGCTTTGCTAAATCATATCTTCAAATCATTTTACTTCATCTTGTTTTGCCTTTTACGCATCAACTGTTTCTCCCTGTTTTACTCCAATTTATTTGTTTACTTGTTCTACTAAACCGACAAAATCCCTTAGTTCGATAACCCGTATACTATAAGTGATATCGTATCCTTGCGGGAGATATAGTTTTATTACGGTAAAACTTACATGATGAGTTCCCCAATGCTTTGATGAGACCCAACTCTCGATCAGTGACAGTGACACCCGGAATTTCGTTGTTACATAAATGTCGAAACCTCCCTAAAGCCCACTCGTAGTAACCGGCGTTCTCCTTTGTAAAAACAAGGCGATAGCAAACATCTTCTTGGTGTTGGTGACCCCAACAATCTCAAGTAAAGGCATTTTGTACATGTACGTTGAAACTTTTCAATATCACTTTACTAAATTACAATGTCATGAATAATAATATAATTAAGTTCAATGATAAGAACTTACTCGTTTGTCTTGTATGTTGAATCCATGCAAATGACGTACGAAAATAGGTTCAAAAAATGCCTAGAACATGATAAGAGATGAACAAACCAACTTTTTCATCCATGTCAAGACATAGCAATCTCTTTGTTGAAGAAAATGGAGCGCTTGTTGAATTGAACCCCACCCTTCTACAATCTCCTTCCTCATCTTCAGTCTAGTATTGTAAATTTTTCGGATAGATGTGAGGTTGTGTGGGTCGTCCAACTTTAGAATTTCCAATACATCTTTCGGTTTTAAACCCGGCCTAAGTTCACGACACACCTTCCGATATTGTGCAGGTGTCAACCGATCGGCGAATGAATGCCCCCTCAATCGCTCAGACATGTTGTGTATGTGGACTCCACAAATTACCCTCAAACCCATTTATAATGATCACTCTGGGTGCCCTCTAATTCAAGCTGACACTAGATCTTTCTGGACCTAGTTTTTCGACTACAAGATGCCTCATCCTCCGGATCAATGTCTTTCTTTCTCCTACGGTGCCCATAACGTTAGCATGTAAAGCGAAACATGCACTTAACTTTACTATTTAACCATGAAGATTTCGTTACTAATAACATATTCTTAGTCCCTGCAATGAACTGAGCCCAAATGACTAGGTTCTCTCTATCATGGAAATACCCGTGAACCTCAAACATAGTTGAATAACCGATACCGGCCTCATCGGGTGAATAGTCCGGGAGTCCCTATTTCAAAAAAATTACCTACTATTAAAGTTTATCTGAGGAAAATAATATATTTTGGGATACTAACAACTGCTATTTCGTATTTTACAATGACTAATTTCGAATTTCCGATAAATACTAGAATTACAAACTTACTACACTAATTCCGAATTTCAAAATTTAAAATAGTGAATCATAAACTTACTTGGAAGTGAGTAATAAAATTTGCGGGATCGATGTATCGCATGTGGTCGAATGGAAATGTAATTTCGTCTTCATAAGCCGTCATCTTCACTAATGTTTATCAGAAATTCGAGAGGTAAGATACGAAGAAAAGCGTGATGTGTACATCTCTTTCCTTTGACCAAGGGGTTCTCAAACCAACCTGTCTTCTCTTTCTATTCTTTGGTAAGCGGTTTCTTATCATTCATTAATTGATTGACAAAAGGGTGGGATATATTTCAGCTTGAAAGTCCAAGCGCTAGCGGTAGAAGCTAGTCGTCAGAATAGAACTTCTGGGCCTCCCACTAACCGCTTATGTTCAAACTTATGGTTGTATTTATAAACACCGGATATCCCAATGGATAGAATTATAGCCGTTGGACAACATTTGAAACCAATGGCTATATTCTCAACTTCAACGTAGTCGAAGTTCGTTGAAGTTGAAAAGTTTCAACGCACTCGGACTGCATTGAAGTTGAAAAGTTCCAGCGCACTCAAAATACGTTAAAACCGTATGTTTTGTAAATTTTACCTCGTGCATATAACTTTTCCCTTTACATTTGACTTAGTTGGAAAAAAAAAATTTACCGCACGGTAAACAATCAGGTTAAACTTTTTCCCTAACTTAGTCGATAACTTGATATCAAAACGGCTTCACGTTGCATAATTATAGTTGCTTTTATATCTAGCTCCACAACCGTGACCAAAAGAAAAAATGACAACCAAAAAACCCATCCTAGCTGCTAGAGAACGCGCCAGCAAGCGCCTGTTACTCTCCTTTCCCAATCGACCTTCTCTCCTAATGCTACCCCAAAACCCTAGACTTGCGGCGACTATTACTAACAAAACGAAAACGGCCACCTCGAAGCCTTCAAACAATCTTCAAATTACCTTGATCCTAACCTGGATTTCCATCTTGGTTCCACAAAAAACTACATATTTGATGATATACAATAGCAGTGTACCAGAGATCCCGATTCCATCTAGGAACAAACCAAGAAAATGGAGCTGATTGAAGAAGCGTCAGTTCCAATTTGAGGAGCAACAAAAAATAGCAAGGAAGAGAGGCAAAGTCAAGTTTCTTGTCCGAGAAGCGATATACAGAAGAAAGATACCGTATCCTGGTGGCAGATCTCTGAGTAGAGAACCGGTCCCTTTTAAATCCGTCGCGACCCGAGGCTCCCTGAGCCTCTCCACCCAGAAGAATGCCCCAAGTAAGGCCTCCCCCACCCAAGACGAGCAAACCAGTCCAAAAGTGGAATGCAGAAGATGGAGGTCGAAAAAAGGGTAGCCGGGGACCGGAATAATTTAATCACGCTGCCAATGGAAGGTAATAACTATACACAAGCTCAACCACATGGCAATGTGGCTTCCAAAGAGAATATCAACTTGAACAACCGAAAACAGACTAACAAGTTAGATTGTAGAAACTTAAATACTCAAAGAAAACATGTAATGGTGCAAAGCTATGAATCATGTAATTTCTGGCAAGACCTCTTATATGCCTACCATCTGTATAATCAAGACACATACATATACTATCATTTCATTTATATTGCAATCTATCACAGCATGACTCCAACACTTGGGTACAAAAAGCTTCGTAAGAACAACAGACAAAAAAACCCACTGAATAACAGGATACAACATCATCAACTAAAGAGGACATGGCTGATTTTAAAAAATTTGTTTGGTAAAATAACTCCATATGAAATCATCAAGGGACCAAACACCGAAGCAAATACAACTAAAGAGGTATTTTCCGTCTCATAAACTAAGCGCAACACCGGAAAGTAGAGATATGTTCCACAAATTTTCCCAGATATAGCAATACCATGTACAATTGCCAAAAACAACCAAATTAAGCGATATGCGTGCAAATTTACGTAACAACACATAAGATAACAAATGGACCCCCACAAAAGTTATACGTGATGATAACATTTTGGAGCTGTAGAGGGATGGGGGGAAAAAAGCTTTTGGACAAACATCAACTTAACATGTAAAAAATGAGAATATCCAAGTTATTAGGCTGGTTGAAACCAAATCGAGCACTAAGCCGTGGTTATGTACTATGTTCTTCTGTTGATGTTAGTGAGTGATTTGAGTCGTGTTTGGATCGCGGTCGTGGTCGTGTGCTTTCCGACAACTCCTTTTGATGGAAAATGCTTCCTTGGGGAGTCTCGTCTTCACGCCCCCAAGAGTACGTTTCCTGTTGTACATGCTTCCGACGGTTCTTCTTTGGCAGTCTTGGCTCGTTGTCTTTGTTGCTTCGTCTTCATGGAGTTTTCTCTTCACCACCCCTGGTTATCCTTTGTTGTTCTCCTTCGGCTTTTTTCTTTTCATGTTTTTGTGTCTTGTATTGTACTCTTGACGATTGTCTCCGTCTGCCGTCTTTTCGCGACCTCTCGTTTCACCGTTGTTTCACGGTCATCGATTTACCTACCTTGTTCCTAAAAAAAATAATTGATTTTATATTTGTTTTTATCAAATATAGATATAGTTACTCAAATACTCAGTCACCTAGCAGAAATAGTGTGCCCTACTGTTAGAGATAACTATCAATTTGGGGATCATGAAGCCGTGCTGGATATCAATGTTCTGGATAACTATTACAGTAATATATTTGTAATTTCCTTTTAAATATAAATAGACTGGACATTCTCACTCAACCAAAAAGTATAATTATTTTCATCATTTTTTAAAAGTGAATTTTCTTAAACTAAAAATAAGATAAACAAACATTACATTTTGTTCTATTAATAAAGTTACTCCAGGAAGAAAAAAAATCGTTCATTTCCACATAAAAAAACATTAAGCAGAAGGAGTAGGAGAGCCCACAAACAAATTTAAATGTCTTTTTAACCAGGTCAAAGTTTGTATTAAATAGCCATATTCATTAAGATAAAATGTTCACAGCACCGAATTCAATTCCAAAAGCAATAAAAGCAGCAGAATTGTTGGAACAAATGCATTGCATAAAATAAACCAATCCGGAATCTCTATTTATAAAGAATAAAAAAATACAATGCACGGTGGAGGACCAAACAATCCATAGCCACTAAATAATTGACATATAAAGTTTCTTTCTATTAAAACAAATAGTATAATATGCAGATTATTTTAACCTATACTTCATATAAATTAAAAGGTTCAGATACGGGCATTTTAAATTTTTATTATTTAGAGGAAGTTAAAAACACTAATAATGGGAGTTGAAGTTAATATAAGCGTAAATTTACTAAAATAATTTACTTTACATTTGAATATGAATTTTTATAAAATTATTAAACAATTTAAGGAAAAAAAATAATAATTAGCTTTGTGGGTTAAAATACCTAACACTTTATTTTAATCGCTAAATAATACATATTTTTATTAATTCGATTATTTTAATGATACTAACGATTTTAAACGGACCTCGTTGTTCAACCAAACAGCTACTAAATAAA